>MBPM02000282.1:0-36469 GCA_001695595.3 Plasmopara viticola | reverse complement strand
GTGTCGATCCAAACCGGATTTGCTCGGTCTCCAATACTTTGGCAATTTGCATCGTCTCGTCTATTTTCATCACACTGTCAATGATCGTCGATGCTTCGCGATCTCCATACCGAAGAGTAAGTGCTACAAACAAGCTCAGTTTCTCAATAGGCTCATTCTCGTTCTGTTGAGAAATGATAGATCTCAGCTCAGCAAATGCTATGCTGTACCACTTTTCGTCCCTAAGACCAGAAGTAGTTTTTAACCCACTATAAAATGGATTTTGCGATGAAGGAGCAAATTTATTGTACAGTTTTTTGTACCGCTTCAATAATGAGCAAAGTTGAGGTCCTTGCCATCGAAGGACTTGAGAGACTTCGACTTGAAAAGCGTCTCAAGTTGATCCGGGGTCTTCAAGCTGTTAAACCAGTGACGCATCAGACAAGCTCTCAATAGCTCGGCCGGGCCTTTCTCCAAGTCTGATTCGCTTGTGAGAAACTTTAAAATCCTGATGTCAAAGTTTAGGCCGGAGTGAGAGTAAAGCCTTTTTAATGTCTTGATTGGATACAAAGAAGTCTCTTTTTCATGCTTGCTCAGCTCTTGGATAAACTTTAGCCATTTTCCGATCATCGCTATCTCAGACGATTCTAACAATGGTGACCCAATCCTCAATAGCTGAGCAACCTCGTCCGGTGTTTTACGAGCGTCAACCCAGTATTTGATTTGCCTACTCTCAAGATTTTTTACCGATTTTCCCATTTCTTTGAAAGCCGACATCGACTTGGCTGTATCAATCATCTGCGCCACGCGAAAATCGCCAAAGCAAACGGTGAGTGCCGCCAGCAAACTCAGTCGCTCTGTCGGGTGCTTCGTATTGTAAATCTCAACATATGTATCGAAAGCCGCGAGCAACTTGCCGTTGTACAGATCTTCTTCTTTGACGTCTGAAGTGAGCAGTTCGAACATGTCAGCTGTACTCGACTCCTCCCCAAGCCAGTCCCTAAGTACATTCTTCTGCTTTTTAAAGTTCAAGTGATCGAGCAGTTTCTTGTACTTATCCCAATCCGAACGAATGGCTTCCATCGCATCGACAACTGCTGGCGCCGAGTGGTCGGACTCAGTCTCGAGTAATTTAAGATAGTTCCGCAATGACTGAGCCTGACCGGTGACAGCATCCAGGTAGTTTGAGTTTCCCGAGAGCAAAAGGAGTGCTTTGTGCACTTTATCTTTGTTGCCTACAGGAAACGGGATCTGACTTGCCTTAGCTTCATTACTCAACACAGGGGCGAGGTTTTGCAATATATTCACGTTGTTGATGATATCCATAACAGGATCGATACCACCTACCAGAGCTTCATTTAATTCAGGCGATCGTCCGGCGAGATTTATCGTCCTGGCTTCGTCGTCAACACCCGCACGAGCTCTTAAGAACCGTTTAGCGTCATGCCAATTATTCACCGTAAAAGGTGGCAGGTCATGGACATTGGGTGCGGCCTGGTAAGACCTTGCGGTCGAAACAGCATGGACGTATTCCATCAAAAGAACGGCATTCAGGATCGTGGCGGGTTGAAGGCGCATGGCGACACTTTCAGGAGATGTGCAGTGTTAACGGTTGCCAATCAATCCTTTTTCAATAAAGCTTTGAAACTATTTGATTGGATGAAGTTCTGCAAAAAATCGGCATATAGCAATATTGAAATAAACATGGTTGAACGTCTTGGAAAAGGTTAGGGTTACGCCCTCCTTCCAAGCGCGGGGGCTAAATGCTCGCGCGTTTCGGGCAGGTGCTCTCGGGCATCTGCAGGTCTCTAACGAGTCTCACCCTCGACCGACGGTCTCCAGCACCGGGCGCCGCCTGGGCTCTTACCAAGTCAGAGCTAAACAAAATAATGGAAGACCCTCACGACCTCGGTGCTGGCTGCTTTGCCCGCCAAACGAGACCCGACGTATGCGGACACCACTCTATGCCGTGGACTAGCCAGACAGAGCCTAGCACGTGCATAATTTGGCAACGCGATAACGTAATACAATACAATACAATAAATGGTTGAACAAATTTCATTACACTTTTATCCAGCAAATTGCCTAGCTACCGTTGTGGTATCTAGAAGTATACCAAAGTAGGTTAAAAGTGTAATTCGAGGACGGCAGGCATACAAAATTTCAGTTACATTGGGAGCCGAAGGTGCATCAAGAGTAAGCACTGAAATTCCGTTGTTTTCATAACGGGTTTTTTGGTGCAGTGGTCTTACTACCTTTGCTCCAAGTCGGTATCGAATCTCGAAAACTGACAGGTGATGCTATTTGGGGAGTCGAAAAGCTCGATAAATGCTGAAGGCACTGTCGTGAGTCGTTACAACACCTAGCCACAAGACGTCGGTATGCGAAGCCCCTAATTAGGGGTAGACAACACCTTGGCGAAGCCTAATGCAAATTGAGAGAGACGGTAATACTGGGTGGCGGAAAGCTGCAAGGATTGCTAACTTGACAGTAGTTCCACCGAATCGGTATGTAAGATGTGACGTAGATCGGGTTAACCCGTGACCTCAAACAGGCGCAATTAGCATATCGGCTACGACTAATTCCAGGAGTAAGAAAAACTTTAAAGACGAAAGGCCAAAAATGCCAAATTGTTCAAAAGGTGCTAAGGCCGAAATAACGAAAGGCCGAAAGCAAGCTTAAAGCAGCAATTTTGTTTTGACCACTCTTTTTTTCTAGCAAAGGAGCTAAAAGGGTCATCCTCTCAGCTTGATTAGAACCCAATTGTGGCGGCTGCTAAAATGGGTCCAGGGTAACGTTGAGGGTATAATTGGCAATAATGCTCCGAATTAATTTCCATCTCAAAGAGAACGTGCCGAAGCGTTATTTAGCTGCACTAAGTTTTCATTGTGGACTTTCAGCTGTAAATTGCTGGTGGATTTCAGTCTGGCTAGCAACTCAAGTAATTGCCGCAGTTTGGCACTGGAATGACCTAGACTTTTGCAGCATAAGTCTAGATAGAAGTGTTGTATGTGAAGCACTATAACAGCCTCGACTTGAGCGATAACTTCGATGATGTTGGCTTGAATCTCATGAAAGCGAATATCATTTCTGTGCATTCCAAGCAACGTAGAACCACTACTTAATGTGGAAAATCACAAATAAACTAAAACCGTTACGTGACTTGGCATGGTCGGTTGGTTTAGTTTAAGAAATAGAAGTGATTCCCATTCCAGTGGGGCCCGAAAAAAGCCTCGGAAAACATTGAGCCATTTAGACTAAACTTGAGTCGCAAAATCGCAATACCAAAATAAGTGTGGGGCAGTCTCCAAAAATCCACTACCATGATGGCATGTTGAAACTGCAGCAGTAAGATGCTGAAGACAATAACCGAGAATTAATGCGTTGTGCTGGAGCCGACAAAGAAGGTCGAAGTAGGCTGGCAAGACATGTCGACAAAGTTTGTAGTCACGGGCCCACATAGTCGTATCAGGTCTACCTGAGACGCCAAGTCGAGAAAGGGGCAATGCTGGTCATTAAATAATTTCGAATTCTTGTCACACTTAGCTCGGATATCTTATAAGTATCAAAAGTTCAGGTGTGATGTGCGGCATAAAATTTTGGCACTTGACCAGGCCCCATTGGATAAGGGTCTAGTGAACGCAGCAGAGAGATGGCTTTGTCCAAGAAATTGTTGCATGAAATCGCGCTGACAAGCCGCCCCGAGCCAAATTGGCGTAAAAACGGGAAAGGTTTGTAGCCGTAACAGGTGTTGGGCAAGCCTTGTATAGTTGCACCGGCCTAAAAATTCCTTGGGTAGCTAGTAATTTTACTAACCCCAGTGGCCTTGTAGCTCCGGCTAGAGTTCTGCCACAGTTGCCGTAGGTATTATCCACATTATTTAGAATGGGCATGGTAAGCCTGTCAAACTTGACCTGAAGCCTTGTAAGTTTTTTGCGAAATTGAGTATGCCATGTAAAAAGTACGAAGTGCCAATACGACCCAAGACTTTTCCAGCGATGGAAACGGTGTGATACCACGTAGTCCGGGCCAATAGAAATGGGGGCGTAAAGAATATCGTAATCTTGTCCCCAAGGCGAAATTGCTTCATCGAAAAGTCGAATAATTGGGTCCGCCCAAGATGGTAAATTAGCCGGCTTCCTTTTAGCTCAAATCACTTTACATAGCATGTAAAGTTGAAGACTCTTAATGGAGTCTAAGATAGATGTTAAGCCTAATCCACCTTGACTTTTAGGGAGAGACCACCGCTCGCGGGCCAGAGCGTTGGAAGACTTAAAACGACACATGAAGCGTGAAATTAGTCGCGAAAGCTGATCTTGAGAGCCAGTGGACGGAATATAACTAACACTGGCCGTGTACCATAGTACAGGTAGAATTATTTGTTGGAGAATAACAGCTTGACCCCGTAAAGTCCTTGCGCGGTGAAGCCAACGCGAACACCGGCTTTCCATTTTCACGATTAGATGCTGGAGTCGATCAGCGTCTGAAAGAGTTGGTCCGTAATTAATACCCAGAAAATTGTGCTAGGCATTATTGTCTACCAAAACAACTCCCAGTGATAAGAGATTTTGTCGTATTGGCTCATTTTCCGCAGTCCAAGGCCCCCTTGAAAGGGAATGATTACTGTCTTAGACGTATTCAGACTCATACCAGAGGCCTCAAAAAAAATTTTTACTAATTTTTACAAGTAACTGGTATGGCGTAAATCATGAAGGAGTTCGGTGCAGTCATCAGCAAAGCTAATAACTGTATGGGTCGAATCATTGAGTGAGTCGGAGTCACAAATTGAGTGAGTATCACTAATTGAGTGAGTGGTCGATTGACTTTAAAGACCATAATTTTAAAGACAAACTCGAAGGAAATTAAGTAAAGGCTCAATAAAGAGCACAAATAATGCCGGCGATAATGGGTCTCCTTGACGGACCCCCGCACCTAGTTTAATTGGGTCAAGTGGTTGGTCATTGAACATCAGGGTAGTTAGGGTACCCGGGAAGAGGATTCGTATCCAGCGGCGGAATTGGTCCCCAAATCCATAGTGCAATAGAACCATA
Source organism: Plasmopara viticola (assembly GCA_001695595.3). NCBI lineage: Eukaryota > Oomycota > Peronosporomycetes > Peronosporales > Peronosporaceae > Plasmopara > Plasmopara viticola. Next base: position 31,439 of record MBPM02000282.1, on the reverse strand, counting down.
TCGAGTGCGTCCCAAACGACATTATCAAAGGCTTTAGCGATTTCTAGTAAAACGGCGCCAGCCGGGGAATTGCCACCCACAAAGAATTGGGTCAAAGCTTGAAACCGTAAATGGGCGTGGCGAATATCCCGGCCCGGTACAAATCCAAATTGGCCGGTGAAGTAATTTTCCCAATACGAAGCCTAGCGTATGGGACAAATTTTAGCCCGATTTAAGCGTCCACATTAAGTAATGAAATTGGTCGATAATTGCCGGGAAGTTTCCGATCGCCTTTTTTATAAAGAAGCGAGATCTGAACCCTCCGCTGAATTTTATTCATTTTTCCCCTTTGGAATTGAGCAGCATATATAACTTCGAATATTCTGCTTCAGAGGGGTAGATTTGTCTTATAATATTCAACAGGAAGGCCGTCCGGTTCCGAAATTTTCCAATTGCCGTGTGTGTTAGTGCCCAATAAAATTCAAAAGCTGTGAAGGGGCTGTCCAAATAAGCCTGATACGTCAAGGTAAGTCGGGCTTTAGTGTCTTGGAGAATTTGGACCAATTTTAAAAGATCCCATTTTGGTTTAACATGGCCAAATTCCTTTGAAGGCGAACAGTAAATCCCAGACCAGTACGACAAAAAAGAGGAACAAGTCGACTCTAAGTCTTCGATTGAATCGACCGGGATGGGCGTCTTGTGAAGAACGGCTGGCGGTCTGAATTTTTTTTTAATGCAGCGTTCAGTGGGTTCCATGTTGGAGGTAAACCTCCGCTTGGACGAATAGTAATTTTATTCATTCAGCTTTTCTTTAAGCTGGGTTTTTGCAATAGTAATACGGTCCGGATGTACACTAGATGGTTCCTGAGCGTGCAGATGCTAAAGTTCGTTTACTTTAAGGATAAGATTTTCAAGCACCCGCATGCGTTCATTTATTTTCTTCAGGAACAACTCACTTATAAAAATAGAATCGTTTCATTTGTGTTCATCCAAAAGGAATCCCGGATTAAAGGAATTCCAATCAGGAGCCCAGAAAGAGTCTGCTAACTCATTTTAGGTTTTGCGCAAATACTCTTGGGCTTCAGGCAACTGGATTACCTAAACTGGGCATTTCCATGGGGACCTTTTTGACGGTCCGAAGACTGAACAGCCAAGTTGAAAAGAAATTCCGGTATGGTCGCCAATTCCTGCCAAATTTTTAAGTCGTGGTGAATATCCTGAAAATCCGTTTGAAAAAGTTGAGAGCTGACTAGATATAGTCAATTCTTGAACTTGAATTGGGGCTTGTAAATTGTTGAAGATGGGGGTTTTGAAGTCGCCAAGGGTCGACCAAACGAATTCAACTCATCCAGTCGAGCAATTCATTGCGCCCTTGAAGACGATTTCGATTGCCGTGTCGTGCCTGATCTAGTTGACTAGAAATGACAGTAACAAAGTCCTCCAGAACAATATGGTGACTGTTGTCTTCAAAATGACGTGGCAAATTTCCAAAAAATCAGCCCGGTGTCCCGGCTGAATTGGGGCGTATAGCACGTGAATGTATGTTATAGCCGAGTCAATATTCCCCCGGATTAGGAGGTCCCGGGAGAGGATGTCCGTAGAAGTGACGCGCCGGCGCGTAACGTCTTGAAGGTTGCGGATAGGGCAAGAAGGTGTTGATAACAAACCAACACCAGCTTGACCTGTAAAAGTGTTCATATTATTGTGAGACCAAAAACTGGTGTTTAGCTGGGAAGCTGTTTTTCAGTGAAATTGGGCTCTTTTAAAGCTTTTGTTACCCGTAAATTTTGTTTCTTGAATTCCCACCATGTTAAAATCGTTTGAGAAGTAATTTGGGGTTCGTTGTGATACATTGTCTAATCTATTCGCATTAAACAATGTATCACAACGAACACCAGATTACTTCTCAAACGAATTTAAAGGGTTAATGGAGACTTGGGGTCCACTAAACTGGCCTGCTTGCGCAGATTCTCAAAAGTTTTGCGTGATTTATAGGGAAGTGGCCCAGCCAAAATTCTTACCATCAAGGGAGATGCCTTCTCGAGAACCGCACTCAATTTAAGTGGGTCCATATAGATGCTAGGTGCAATACTTTGCAGAGCTAGATCGGCCTCAGCCAGTTTCAACTTTAAACAGAATCGGGTCTGTTCCGGGCATAATTGACCCAAAAGTGACTGGCGGTCTGATTTGGGTAAAGTGCTGAGACATTGATCCATCGGCTGACGAAGAGTAATCACGTGGGCCCAACTCTCGGAGGACCGCGTGACCAAAAGCCTTAGAGCGAAGGTGGTGAAGATTGGCATTTACTTCCGAATCGAGTAAAACTCGGTGAAGGCTTGGTTGTGCTTGGACCGTTGATAGTAGTATATCCGGGTCAGTAATTTGGGTGAAAGATCCCAAAAAATTCTCAATGACCGCGCAGAGTCGAGAAAGGGTTAATTCTTCAACATTGCCTTGGTATACGGCCCCAGTCAATACTTCTTCGCTCACCCTTGAGACCGTTACAAAAGATGCCACAGACTGAGGCGGGTCCATATTTGTGTCCCAGAAAATTATATTTTCGTCTGGCGGAATGGGTCCTTCGGAGCCTTCATGAAGCCATTCGTAAGAGTTCATAAAGGAAATAGGCGGATATTTTTGTTGAGAGGGAGGTAAACGCCGCAAATCCACAGTCGGGGTGGCAACGGTACTAAAGACCAATGGTTTTGCCCGAAGAATGCGCGCAGGCGAAAAATCAGCCGCTGTAATTGATCCCACCGGAAATTTTGGCTAACCTTCATTTGGCCAGACTGATTTTGGTCTAGCCATAATTGCAGGCTCCCTGTCTTCCATTGAGGAAACTGGACCGATTTCTGAGTTAAAGTGATCCCCACTATGCGGCTCAGATTCCAACCCAGAATCGTCACTCATTGCCGAATGGTCTCTTGAGTCACTCTCGTTGTCATCCGCTGGTGGAATGCTTCCAGCAGCATCTGAATTGCGACTTGGTTCCTCACGCTCAGATTTGCGAATTTTGGCTTTTTTTCTAACTTCCTTAATAAAGGGAGAGACCACGTTATTGTAGGCCTTGTTACGGTGGCGAAACACCGAAAAGCCGTGACCTTAACACTGGATTTGTCGGAGCGGGGTCCGCTTATCCAGCATAACTGAGACCGGAGGCATTTTTTGGTTAAAATACACCCGGCTGCTGCGTGAACGAAGACCACCAACAACATGAGCCGGTGTAATAAACACAGGAGGTGTACCTTTTTGGACAAAGCAGTCATAAATGAGTCCATCCGATGCGTCATTTGGTAGGCGCTGAAGGTCCACATAATACCAGTGACTGTACTTGGACTAAGGTTGAACTTTAAATTTGCGACCGCAAATGGTCACGGTTTCACCACCCAATTTTCTACACACCTCCCGATCGGTGCACTGAAAACTAATTCCAGCATTACGAATAGCCTTAAAGTCACGAAGATGGGCCAAATTAGACGACCACAACGGTGTCTTCAGCGTCAAATCGAGTGAGGTCATCATTTCAGTATCAGAAAAACTAGCCGTGAGCTCTCTAGCCGGAATCCACATTGGAAGGCATAGCTCGGGAGATACCTGCTGGGGTACTCCAGCTAAAGCGGCGCAATGTTTATCTTGTGGGTCACGCTCCGGATCCAGCGAAGCAGCTTCCGCATTTTCAAAATTAGCGTCGGCCGGACGCGAGAATTCGGCTCCTGGTGCAGCATTTTGCCATGCCTGGCACCATTTTTTGTCCCTTTTGGGGACCCATCATGTTTTAACAGGTAAAAATTACCTTTTTGTGTTTGTTCTTTTTTATTCTGTTTTTTAGTCACAAAAGTGATCAATTAAACTAAACAAATGACAAGCGATTACTGCGTCTCTTGTGCAAATAGCACCCAAGCAAACACTAGTCAAGAGGTAACTCAATACCCGGACACAGTGTAAGTGCAGTCTAAACTGTATGCCCTTTTTCACTCCGCGTGAAATTAAGCTTTTCGTAGACTAACGTCAGTACGACCTAGCGTTCTGATTAGTAAGTCTCACTGCAGTGTAGTTTACAGCAATTCCAGTCAAAACCTTTCGGTAAGACTTAGCGCACTTAGTTTTGTCGTTTAGCAGGGTTGAACCTACTGTAAAAATACCGTAAGCGCCTAACTATCTAGTTGACGTAAACTTCGGTAACTCTTTAGCTCGGCACGACCCGTTAAACGGGGGGGGGGCGGAGCAAGAGCGATTTGACGGCTGAAAAAGTGGGCGAGCAAGCTTGGGCCTGTCTCTGTCCACTTTCGGTGTAGCTGGCAAAGTGCGGAATTGATACAAACATAGAAGGACGAGGTATCGGTACATTAAAGGTCAGAAGATGACGACGATAACAAGGCTTTATAAGAACTGACGTTGCAGCAGCCGAGCCATGTTTCTGTGAATTAAGCTCACCTAACGTGAAGAGATGGGGATCACTCATGAGACCAGGATGATTAGAGCAAAGACAAGATGCGTCTTTGTACCGAAATCAAAACGACAAGTGGCAGTAGTAGTAATGGCAATACAATGAAGGTTATAATATCTCTAATGTACACACGGCGATGCTCGTAATAAAACCAACACTGAGAAAAAATCGAAATGCACCGGGCTTCCATATCCCCATTGACTCCGGACTCACAAGCAAATCTACTATTTGCGGCGAGATACACCCTGAGTTGAATGATAGTTTTGATTCTCGCCTTTCTGATTCATTCTGATGACATTTACGGCAATCATTTGATGAGTCTGCTAGAATTTTTGGCGCTATCATTCACAAGAGATCACTATTTTAAACGAACACAAAAGAACGAACGAGCTGCAGAAAAGGACTTTTGTAACAAGCATCTCGATCAACAGGTTGCTGTATGCAAACAGAGGGTGGCGAAGGTCAACCACATGTATTACTTTACGATAACGAGTGTAAATAGAAGTAGAGAAAAATAACATTTATTGAGATTGTAAAATTGCACAAGTCAGTGTTGTCATTGCATCATCAAATAACTACCCGTGGTGGCACAGCGTAAACAGCTCGTATTGTATCACAAAAAATAGCCAGACAATGAAAATTCTGCGTATTGCTCGCCTCCTTGGAATCACGAACAAGGTTCGGCATCGATTTACAGCAAATCGGCGTAAATGACTTACTCTTGTCGAAGCCAATTGCCTCTAAAACTGACGTCGTTAAAGCCGTCGAATCAGAATAGATCAGCGGATCTTCGATCTCGTCTTCGTCATCCGGCACAAGATCAGCTCAGCTAGTAGGAAAGGTTAACAAATCGCCACTTTATGCACTATCATGCACGTCCTTGTTTTTTTCTCTTTCGTAGTTGGGACTGCATAATTTTTTTTCAGTAAAAATAACCTCTCAAGCATAGCCCATGCAATGACACCTATAAGGCCTGGTACGCAGAATTATCACACGATTTTTAAAATAATAGTCTCATGCTGCAGTATAGCTCACTTTCTACACAATGATATGTAGATTTTCCTTTTGGCATCCTTTTTTATTTTGAGGATGAGCTTCTCAAATCAAACGAATCCTGTTACTTCGCTAATACAGCTTAAATATGTGCGATTGGTGGTAGATGTGACTGGTAGGATAGTTCGAAACGTATTGACGATTCCGCTTATTCATTATCAGATATTCCAAGCTGTAAAAATAATAAAGCACCAAATGCTAGCCGATGTTTTCGTAATCCACACGAATTTGCCGCAGTGTGTTAGCTAATCGCTGCCCAACGATGGAAGCCCAAAGCAAAGCACTATAACTCAAATGGCAAAGGGACAAACTTTTGAGCCAGTGTGCGGTGCAGACAAATTTGACGCGTTCGAAGCCCAAAAATTGTTTATGTAGCCGCACTTGTGTAGCGACATGTAGCTGGTATTTCGGGTAAATTTGATGCTTCGAAACCTTGAAGCTTTCGCTACTAAATCAGCGAATGAGCTAGTAACGCATGATTTAAAGCCCGGTCGGGGAATTAATGTACCTTTTCAAGTGCGAAGCCAATCGATGAAATCTAAGCTGACGCGCTACAGCTTATCATGCTAGTTTAATTATTATATAGTGATTTGCACCTTTGTAGATAGCATGAGCGTTGTGCTGAGTCCTTGACAATTAAGACTGGCATGTCTTCAAAGAGATTGGACGATAATTAGGTTTGCCGAACAACGAAAACGCAGCAGTTGTACTGTGAGGGCAGTGGTTGTGATGCGTAGTTAGAATTCGTATACGTTTTGTGTGTGTTGACGATTAAGATGCTGTGCAGTCTCCTGCGTTGGCTTTTAAGCTTACTGCGGAGTATGATGTCGTTTGCTGGACCAAAGAACGGATAGCCGCCAATGCACGTAAGTGGTTCTATCCTAAAACTAAGCGACGGTTCCCCGATAGTCCGCACTTGTGTGAGTACCTTGAAAATCGTATTTGATAAGCCAGCAAGTGACAAATGTGCTTGATAACGTGTGCCTACTCGGTTTTGGAAGTGGATCCGCAACATATCCTTGTCAAAAGTAAGATTATGTGGATGAAATAGAGTTTGGTGAAAGATGTGTGTGAGGACGTCTGAATTGAAAAGTTTGGCATGTCGCTACAAATTAAAACAATTTGCAAACTTTACATCAAACTGAGTAAGGAATCAACCTTAACCAAATTCGTGTTTTATTCGCAAATAGACAGATCATATATGACGAGACCCATTTGTGTTGTACAATAGCAAGAATTTGTCCTATGCAGAATAGTTTTGCTAAGTGATATTGATAGTAGTGAAGAGAGACTGCGCTAACTTGAAATATTTAATGTGGCGGAGAACCCTCGTTGGAAGCTACGGTTGGTGAATCCTTGAGTTTTTAACCCCATCACAATTCTGACTCAGACGTCAGAAAGCCATTGTGCGTCATACGACCGCACTTTGTTGTGCCAGACTGTGCCAGCTTACTTTGACTCACAACGTGGAGTTTTATGTTCGCTTTTCCTCAGCAAAATTTTGCAGAGACCCCTATACAGCTAAACAATGGCAATACTAACTTGTGTAAGCTTGCGCTAGTAGTTCAAAGCAGTCCTTGTCGTGACCAGTCCAAATCATCGAATTTGAAACGATATGTGCGGCCTTGTTCAATTTCACGCACATTCTAGCGCGGAATACTTGCGATATAATACGGCGTCCAATAATGACTACAGAGCTTATCGAGCGCATGTGGCAACTACCATATAGACTAAGACGAGAAACGCAACGAAGAGTTCTGGACAAACTGAGAAGGACGTTTGTCCGTCGCAAATTTACCAGTCTAAGGCGGTTAGAGCGGTGCTTTTCACTCGTACTATGTCATGCATATGCCACTAATTAATTGCGTAACGCGTAGCTTTCTGTTGCCACTCATGTTAACTGCGTCACATGTAACTTTCTCATTGACATAAGGCTACGCGTAGCCTTACTCATGTTTAAGAAAGGTGCATATTTCGTCACCATAGATTTTGTTGCTTCTTACGGGTACGTACTGCGCTAGCAAACACTTCTTTCTGTGACAAACGTGTACCGTGCCAAACATATTAATCTGCTTGCCAAACCAAGCATTGTCTTTCACGAAGCCTTTATCTTGACACTAGAGCAGAGTCTCTCTATCTTCTTGTAAAGCTTAACACATATGCCCACCAAAGCGAGAATAAGAGCTGGTAACACAACTAAGGGAAAATCTAATAACGCGTAATTACTACAGCATGTGTTCTGTTTTTCTCAAATGATGTGCATTCACCAGATTACTTCTTAACACCTCAAAGCTATCATTCTTTTTAGGTGGAATGTGGTCGTACAAACCGTTCGAGTCGCACTTAATGCTACGATTGGTGACCCAATCAAGCGCCAAGCAAGCAATTGAGCAGGGAGCCAGTCACATCTCGTCTAGCCTTGCCACGCTTCGCCTTTCACCTCCTCGATATATACCGCATGCTTTAGCTTCACTGAACCGCTCCTTTATTCGCGTGTTAAATTGCTGTAATGGACCAATTACTCGACCGTTCACTGTGTGTATGGACCGCAGGCTTGACCTTTTGCACGGTAATATCTATTATACACGGTTGACATGTGGATAAAAACATTCAAAATGGACATATAGTGTACTGTCGTACTCCTTGTTTGTAGTCTTATGCAAACTCCTGCCAACAGTTTCACGCATACTGCAAATCTTGATTGACAAAAGCATTGAGATTACGTCTCCTGCGATATATCGTTCTGTCGTCGATAAACTAGCAGCAATAAATGCCGATTCGATCAGATACCGCTAGCTATCACGAATTCATGCGTGTGCCTAAAGTAGCAAAACACGTCATGATTAGTGAGAATTAATCTGCGCGTCAGCGAGAGCACTCCTTTTAAGCGATTAAGAATAATGAAAAAAGAATTGACAGCCACTTAAGAGTTGTGCATTTTTGCAAAATTCTTTGCTCGGGCGGAGTTTGCGTGACTGCATCTAAGTTGTTTGTTAAATGGCACAAGTACGTGACGAAAGCTGAACGACGCAAGCACATTGGCACATAACTTAAAGCACAGGTGTGCCCTTTCTATAGGTTTATTAGCTTGTAGTATACACGAGCGTCTGAAAGACAAACGTGGTCGAACTCTGTACAGTAAATTGAAAGATTGCGTAACATTATCATGCATGGCCAGTGTTTGTCTTTTCAATCTGCAATAAAATGATGTATTTATTCTAGGCTATGTGACAATTCGATACATGCCAAGCATTGTTCGCCGTGTTTCTTACAATGTGACAATTTGATTCATGCCGAGCATTGTTCGCCGTATTTCTTATAACATCTCTTTGTTGATGAGCATCTTCTCTCTATACCTGTACTTTTGACTGTTAAAGGTAGCAGAGGCTGCAATAGGGGTAATCAGGAGTAATGATTACGAAAACTAGTAGTTGTGACTAGTCAGGCAGACAAATGAATGGATGCGACAGCAACAGTAGTAGAAGGCGCGAGGCGCTGTAGCTGAAGCCGTACTAGATCGAATTGATAAAATTTGTGATGCAAATGATCATAGATTCAAAATTACCCTCAAATGCTATTAAGTTAACAATATCAGGCGCAAAGTAGGGAAAATTGGGGTTCACATCTCATCATGTAGTTTCGTTTGAAACGTCTTTTTTTCTCAGTTCTGCTCAAGGAATTGGTCTCGTTGAAGCAATACGCAACGTTTCACATGATAACGTGCATGAGCAATTCGGTATAAATAGCTTCTTCATGCTTAAAGAACTTATTGCAACTTCATCTTTCCAGACTTTATAGACAATGTAACCGTTCTTGTCTCTGAAATGTCGGTGGGACAGCACCAACAAAAAGTCTTTGATGCAGGTTTTCGAAAGCCACAATGTTGTAGACCTTTCATTAGACCTAGGAAGGCGGCAATATTTGCAGCTCTCCCTGCTACCAAGCAGCTCTAACTCGTCATGTCATTTATTCTTTACGAACAAAGCATACGCTTGAGAGATTAGGCAGCACAAGCTTAGATAGTTCTGACGGTAGCGCATAGTATGGATTGCATGCTGATAAATTTAAATTTTCCGCCGTCGCACGGAATTTGTTTTCAAATTTGTACGAAGGAGGAAGGGGTGGCTTCTGAGGCTGTCTTGATTACAAATGATTAGATGCACGCGGCATTCACACTCGCAAATCGAAAAGGCTGGGACAAAATTTGGGACTCACCCGTCAAATAGCTTCACCGTGGTAACAAAGGAGGAACACTGCTCTTAAGCCTTCCTTCCGGCGAATTTAAGTTCTACTGGCTTTCGCAATTTCATATCTGCAAGCAAGGATGGCGTGAGCTTTACGCATATGCTTATGAGCTGAGGGAACTGACGGCCTGCGCTAGGGACGCTTTTCTCCGAACAAGTCAAGGTGGCTGTCATCATGAGCGGCCTAAAGAGCTCAAAGCTGCAGAGCTCTTGGCTAAATTAAGAGCCAAGAATAGTTAAAAAGGAATATATTTTACAGTTAGAGCTCCTTAGGTTCATCTGACCATTTGCATAAATACAGTACTGGGTTTAACCACAAATCTTGCAAAGCTCTTTCAACACTCGACTGGAGGAGAACATGGTGTAATTTCGGAGAGATGGCATCAGCATGTGGATGATAGCATCTAGATAAACCTTTGGCGAGAACCTGTCTTAGAGTCAGCAAAACTGATTAGCATCGTTTGTGACGCTTTCGGCTATGATATTGATTGCACGATATATAGTCAAGAGGATGGCGGTACATACACCCCATTTGTCTTAAAGCGGTAAAAAAAATCCTGCAGGATACAAGCGCTAAACACATGCCCGACAGACTTGCTATGCTCGCCGACGCGTTTTCGCGCATGCTGAATTATGGTTTGCGTCACATCTCTGGTGAATTTTTACATTAATACTACCACGTCAACAAATATAAATTTCAGCTTTTATGCTTCGCGCTGCTTTGATTCACAGCTCTTTGCTTTGCGTCACACCGCCTAGCTTTGCTTCTTCTGCTTCTTCACTTAAATGGGTTGCTCCTTGTACTGCTCCTTGTTCTCTCGCTTAACTAGTCACAGGCCGCTCGCTTAATCGCTTGTGAGACCGCTAAATTTGACCGCTCGCTACGCGTGGTACGCAATCTCGATAACTTGCTGGCTACTGGTGGGCTTGCCGCTTGCTTGGGTCGCCGCGCTCAAGACTGCGTTTGTTCTCTAAATAGTCCACGAACGCATCGACAAACATGTTCGTCGAGTCGCCAATTGCGGGATTCGTTAAGAGCGTTTTGACTTCCTTCAAATTCTTATTCTCGAGCACCCACTCGTCGAATATCTCGTGAAGATACACCATGGCGTCGCCTTCCAATGCTTCGTCCTCCATTGCCAATTTAAGCTTGCCAGATACATATGGCGATGGAAAGGTGCTCGTAATCAAGGTGATCGCATTGCAGCCGCCATAGTCTAAACAACTCGGACTAATGACGAGAGATAGCTAGCTTATCCAAGCATCGATCAGATCAATGACCTCTTGAATTGCGCCAACCTTTAATATTCTCAGTGGATCAACTTTCGTGTTGGACTTGACCGTTCACATCACCTCCATCTCTCCTTCGCCCTTTGCCTTGATTATTAAGTTGGTCAGATCTTTGATATTGTGATAATACACCAGCTTTAGCATCACAGGATCTCTATAGTTGCGATTGTTGAAATGGCTAAAGTCAAATGAATACTTGATGTAACGCTTTAAATTTCCTATTTGTCAACACATTCGCGTCTGCGCTACTGTCCTCCATTCCTTCGAGTATATCGTTTGGTTTTTTTGTTCGGTATCTCGCCACCACACTTTCATTTCGTTACGAAGTCGCTCGGCGACTTTCTCCAATTCTGGATCATCAATTGTCGCAAAAATTGCTTGATCTACAATATTCTCCTTGTAATGCGCAACTAAGATAGAGTTAAGCGATATTGCCTCATTTAGTTTTGCCTTCTCAAAATGATGCACATATTCAAGCCACGCAAGCACTTGCGGATCAAAGACGTGCTTATAGTCCGAAACAATCCACTCAAAGACGTCAAATGGTGCTTTCCGATTTGCAAGCCGTTGTTTTATCTGCATGCGCTGGGCTTCGAGAGCGAAGTACTTGTTCTTTTTATGGTGCGTAGCCGCCTTGATTACACGTGCCGCCCCTTTGCCCAAAACGAACGAATGGCTTCCATCGCATCGACAACTGCTGGCGCCGAGTGGTCGGACTCAGTCTCGAGTAATTTAAGATAGTTCCGCAATGACTGAGCCTGACCGGTGACAGCATCCAGGTAGTTTGAGTTTCCCGAGAGCAAAAGGAGTGCTTTGTGCACTTTATCTTTGTTGCCTACAGGAAACGGGATCTGACTTGCCTTAGCTTCATTACTCAACACAGGGGCGAGGTTTTGCAATATATTCACGTTGTTGATGACATCCATAACAGGATCGATACCACCTACCAGAGCTTCATTCAATTCAGGCGATCGTCCGGCGAGATTTATCGTCCTGGCTTCGTCGTCAACACCCGCACGAGCTCTTAAGAACCGTTTAGCGTCATGCCAATTATTCACCGTAAAAGGTGGCAGGTCATGGACATTGGGTGCGGCCTGGTAAGACCTTGCGGTCGAAACAGCATGGACGTATTCCGCCAGTTATCACAATAGCTAATCAATTTTTAGTATTGGTATTGCGTTACTGCAACAAACAAATCATACCAGAAACATCGGTACAACAAAAGCTAAATGGTTCATTTTACAGAAAGACCTAACTAATGACCTGTCAAATGAGTGCCGATGACAAAAAAAGACAAGACGTCTGACAATCACTATGAAGGTGTAGGCTAGTCGTCGTTATGTCATTTTCCTTGCCTATCGCGAAGGAGTGTGTAGCGACTTCCACAATCACAGAATCCTCTTTATTTACAAAATCATGGCGATTAGCTGCTGCAAGATCACTAAAAAAAATTTAAGGCTACTTTCTCTTGGGAATTAAATGATCTACTTTTTTTTCAAGATCACCTGGAGTTAAGAGATGGAGGTCAGAATACGATTAAAAAGAAATCTTTTCCTCCGAGACTAGGACAGGCACAACGAAGGCAAGACGGGCCTTTGGGATGGCTATTCACCGAAATTAAAGTGGTATGTGGTAGTAATACCAGGAATTGGGGCCGAGTTGGAGGTTGTCGGTACTTTTCACTGTATACCTGGTGACTCTCGCGATAAAACACTACTTCATAGAATAAGTTTTGAGACAAGCAGTGCTTTTTTGCCTCGGATTGGCTTCGAAATCTACTGTTTGCGGCGAGAGACTCAAGCAGTGTCCCTACTGTAAAGTGTTTAATGTTGTTTGTCTTTCGCCTGTCTGATCATTCTCAAGACATTAACAATAAACCGCTAGTGAGGCTGTCATCTACGGAAAAAGTTGGGGTGACGCCCTCCTTTCAAGAGCGGGGGCTAAATGCTCGCGCGCTTCAGGCAGGTGTTCTCGGGCATCTGCAGGTCTTTAACGAGTCTCACCCTCGACGCGACGGTCTCCAGCACCAGGGCGCCACCTGGGCTCTTACCAAGTCAGAGCTAAACAAAATAATGGAAGACCCTCACGACCTTGGTGCTGGCTGCACTGCCCGCCGAACGAGACCCGACGTATGCGGACACCACTCTATGCCGTGGACTAGCCAGACTGAGCCTAGCACGTGCATAACTTGGCAACGCGATGACGTAATACAATACAAATACAATGAGGCTGTCAAAGCACCACGCGCTATATTTCACACAAACATTAGATACCACTTGTTTTTGATGTGAAACTAAAGCACCAGCAAACTGCCACAAAAGCAGCAGGTTGCCGTTTGAAAGCAATGAGCGGCGGAGCCCACCCGCATGCTTCACTTAATGAGAAATTCTCTTCACAAAGCAGAGAAAAACGAACTTATTAAGAAGCAAACACCAGCCACTTGCTTAAGCCCCAAAAGAGCACTGCTCGTGGTGGAACAGCGTAAGACTTGCTACATCATCTGTGCCTAGCACGCCATGGAATTTTGATAATTGTATGTTCGAGATGTCTTGCCAGTTTTACTTATTGAAACAGGTTGCAAATGTACCTTCTTACTCCATGCGGCATAACGTTCGTGAGCTTTCTATACCGAGCAAGCCAAACACAAAGTTTAAGTCTTCCACAATACCGCAAGAAGCGACCAGACGATCGAAGTCCAGCGGATGATATTGACCTCCTTCTTGCTATACGAAGCAGGTTTTGCATCAATTTGCAGCATACCGGTGTAAGTTACGTCGACTTGTCGGAAGCCGTTTGCGCCAAATACTGACACCGTTCACCACATTTATACCAGCATAGATCAGCAAACCTTCGATCTTTTTTGTTAGCAGGCTCAAGCTTAATCCAGCCATCAGAAAAAGATCATAATGTGCACTATAGTGCATATCCCTTTTTTCCTTTTAGCTTCGAAATGAAGTTTTCATTTTGTATCATTGGAAACCGCTCATCAAGCATACCGCTGCGGTGCTCAGTACGCGGTCAAACGCTGTAGAATCACCTGCTGAAGCAGGTCTCTGAAATATTTGATTTGATATTGGAGTGCTAATGCTTCCGATGTATAAATCGCATTACTAGCTTTCTTCTATCTACCGAATTTTAGGGAAATCCGGCATAACGCCTGAGTTACTTACTTTAAAACTTGGAGTCGCGTATCGACTCTTAGTATAAGTGCTCGCTGCCAACTAAAGGGTAACCTGCGCTTGACCAGCTTTGTGATCATTTACAAGCTGCAATGACGGTCCACAGCATTAACTTATGCAAAACACTGTTATGAGTATTCATACGCGTGCTGAAGGTTCTGCTCAAAGCGATGCTTTTCATGCATAACCACTAATGCGTATTGTGCTACGCGCTACTTTCTTGGCGCCACTTATATGTACTGCATTACGTGTAACATTCTAGTTGACTCAAGCGTACTGCGTCATGCAAAACCTTTTTCATGTCAAAAGGGCACATTGCGTCAGGAGTGCTCTTTGTTGCTTCTAAAGCATACTGCGCTAATGTAGACTTCTTTTCGTAACGCACGCGTACCGCGTCATGCATACTCTTCTTCTTGTCACACCACGCATTAAATCACTCGAAGCCCTCTTCTTGCCGCAAAATTAGCAATTTTAAAAGGAGACGCCCACGCGATAGCAGCATTCTGAGAGCAAGCATTAAAATAGATTGGTGTGCACTTGCTCAACGCACGAATGTGCACTTATTCTAGCTATGAGGATGTAAACAATGGACACGAGCGCTCTGCAAACTTAGTCGATTTACGTGGAAATTTTTTTTATGCAAAGACATGGCCAGTATGCTTCATGTGTTGTTGTTGTATCAACTGTCTTTTTTTAGATGAAAGCAGGTGATTGTTGGCATTTAATAGACGTGGCTAATGCAGTCTCAAAGTTTAATTATATGGACAGCTTATTTGGATACGATAATCTGATTTGGCGGTCCTTCATATCTCTTTCCTTAATTTTTATTTACGACTCTGACTAATTGACTACCTCTATTGCAACTTTGACTATTAAGGCTTGTAACTATATAGAGCCACGAAGAATCAAACTGCTTGAAAGTATGATGCGGGTGCTTATAAAGCGCGCGTGGAAACCAAGTCGCTACTGTGAGCGTACCGTAGTGGCCACATTTCGTACTGCAAATTAGCCAAGAAAGGCGTCATGGAGTTAAAGACAGTAGCCTGCATTTTCTAAAGGAATTTTTAGCATTGCGGGCTACTATAAAAAGATATATATTTAATCAAGTTCAACGTGCAGCGCTTTTTTTTTCCTACGGTAGTCAGCGAGCATATCGCTAAGCAACTTCGTCGGGTCCTTCTTCTCTATCGTCTCGAAAAAGGTTTTGGCATGTTCTAAATAATCCTCATTATGTGCCCACTCGTCGAAAATCTCGTAAATCAACACTGCGGCGTTGTCCTCCAGTGCTTCCTCCTCCTCCATTGCCCATTTGAGCTTCTCAAATCCTTCCTCTAATGTAAAGGTGCTCGTCATCAAGGTGATCACATCGCAGCCGTCATGGATTAAACAAGTTGGGCCAATGATCGTAGAGATGTAGCTAATCCAAGCATTGATCAGACCAATGTCTCCTTGGGTCGAGCCAAGTGTAAAGATTTCCAGTGGATCAATTGCCGTGCCAGACTTGATTTTCCACGTCACCTTCGCTTTTTCTTCGCTCTTCGCCTGAATCAAGACGTCTGTCACTTTGTCAATTGTGTGATGTTGCATTATTCTTGCCAGCACAGGTTGTCTCATGCGGTTGAAGTTGAGATTGCTGTATTCGCTATATTCAAACGAATACTTGATATAAGCTTTGAATTTCCTGTCCGTCACCACATTTGCATCTCTAAGACTGAATTTCATCTCATTGAGTATATCGTTTGGACTTTTCATGGTATCCCGCCACCATTGTTCCATTTCTGTGCGAAGTCGCTCGGCGACTTTCTCCCATTTTTTCGGAACTTTTTTCGCAAATATCGCTTTATCCACAAGTTCCTCGCTGAAATGAGCAACTAAGATAGAGTAAAGGGATATTGCCTCATTCGGATTCGCCTTTTCATAATTATTCACGTATTTAAGCCACGCAAACACTTTGTGCTGAAATACATGCTCCTTGTCTTCTGAGACAGTCCACTTCAAGACATCGAGCGGTGCTTTCTTATCACTAAGCCATTGTTTCATCTGCATGCTTCTCACCTTTTCCGCAAGATCCTTGCTCGTGTGATGAAGCGTAGCCGCTTCAATCACATGTGCTGCCTTCTCATCCCCGAAGCGAGCGGTGAGGACGGCAATCATACTCATTTGGTCCATCGGATTCATCTCGTTGTACTTGTTGATGTGAGCTTCAAATGCTCTGAATGCACGGCCACTCGTAATGTCGTTTTTTGTAAACTCTCTTGTAATCACATCTTGATTTGAAGGTTGACCATGCCAACGCTGATAGTTCTCGTACGTCTTCAAAAGATTCTCAAAATTGGTTGGGTTATCCTCGTCCGAATGGAGCAATTTGGCGACTGCCTCAGACGGCATCATGTTATTAAACCAGGACCGTAGCAGCATGGCTTGCAATCGCTCGGCATCGTCCGATTTTTTTTCAATTCCCTCAACGGCAAACGTAGCCAGCATGAGGTCCGAGAAATAGGCCCTTAAAGGTCCAACCGGATCGAGCAACGACTCGGGTGAACGCGCGCTTAACACTTCCAGAAACTTTATGTACCTGTAAATTATATCCAGGCCTTGAGACTTTGGATCCAAGAGCTCAATGACTTGGTTTGGGGTCATGCCAGCATCCACCCAAAACTGCATCTGCTCGGTCTCCAGTTGTTTAGCGGTCTTCGCAAGATTCGGTATCACTTCTGCTGCTTCAATCACTGTCGATGCATCACGATGGCCCAGGCGAGCAGTCAGTGCTGCAAGCAAGCTTAATGGCTCTCTGGTACTCGCCTCGTTATAGAGGCGAATGTAAGCGTCGATGGCAGCAAGCACCGAGCCGTCGTGCAGATTCATCTTAACGTCGGTGGAGGTAAGCACATGAAGCATGTCCGGGGTAATGTCTCCGGTAGAATGTCCCAATCGGATGATTTCTGGTTTAGAAAGCGGGCCAAGGTTCTCGTGAAAGTCATTGTACGTCTTCAGAAGAGAAACAAACAGGTGCTTCTTCTCGTTTCGATTGAGCTGCGCTTCGACCTCCTCGGGAGTTTTCATCTCCTCGAACCAGCGCCAAACCAGCAAACTTTGCAGTCGCTTGGCATTGACCATATCTATGGGCTGAGCCTCCACGACAAACAAGGCCAATTCATCATCACTAAAGTGTTTCCTCAACGGCTTAAATAGGTCAAATGCTAATTTTGGGTCACGTGATATGGATCTGTCGTGAAATTCAACCCACTTATAGACTGAATCTGGGCTTTTGGAATCAAAGTTCAGCAACTTAGAAACTTGGTCCGGGCTTCTTCCAACGTCCATCCAGAACTGGATCTGCTCCGTCTCCAATTGCTTGGCGGCTTTCGCAAGATCTGGCAGCGCTTTTGCTGCTCCAATTACTGTCGACGCATTCTTAAAGCCGAGTCGGGCCGTGAGTACTGCAAGCAAGCTCAGTGGCTTGTAAGGGTTTACCTCGTTGTAGACCTCGACATAAGCTTTAATGGCAGCAAGCACACGGCCGTCGTGCAGGTTCATCTTCTTATCGGAGGATGTGAGCACATTGACCTTATCACGAGCAGCGATGACCGTCGACGTAGAAGGAAAGCCAAGGTTCGTGTGAAATTCGCTGTACGTTTTCAATAGACGTACAAAGAAGCGTTTCTTGTTCTCGTTTTGATTGAGCAGCGTTTCCAGCTCCTCAGGGTTCTTCATCTCTTCAAACCAGCGCCACATTAGTGTATCCTTATAACGTTGAGCATTGTCCAACTTTTCTGATGTTGCCATTACGACAAACATGGCCAGCACGTCGTCACTGAAGTATTTGCTTAATTGTTTAAATGGGTCCATTGCTAACTTGGATGACGCAGACTGAACATGTTGCAAAATCTCACCCACTTGTAACCCAACGTCCGGCTGTTAAAATCCAGCAGCTTGAAAACTTCGTCCGAAGTCTTTCCAGTGTCGATCCAGAACTGGATTTGCTCGGTCTCCAATACTTTGGCAATTTGCATCGTCTCGTCTATTTTCATCACACTGTCAATGATCGTCGATGCTTCGCGATCTCCATACCGAAGAGTAAGTGCCACAAACAAGCTCAGTTTCTCAATAGGCTCATTCTCGTTCTGTTGAGAAATGATAGATCTCAGCTCAGCAAATGCTATGCTGTACCACTTTTCGTCCCTAAGACCAGCAGTAGTTTTTAACCCACTATAAAATGGATTTTGCGATGAAGGAGCAAATTTATTGTACAGTTTTTTGTACCGCTTCAATAAGAAGCAAAGTTGAGGTCCTTGCCATCGAAGGACTTGAGAGACTTCGACTTGAAAAGCGTCTCAAGTTGATCCGGGGTCTTCAAGCTGTTAAACCAGTGACGCATCAGACAAGCTCTCAATAGCTCGGCCGGGCCTTTTTCCAAGTCTGATTCGCTTGTGAGAAACTTTATAACCCTGATGTCAAAGTTTAAGCTGGAGTGAGAGTAAAGCCTTTTTAATGTCTTGATCGGATACAAAGAAGTCTCTTTTTCATGCTTGCTCAGCTCTTGGATAAACTTTAGCCATTTTCCGATCATCGCTATCTCAGACGATTCTAACAATGGTGACCCAATCCTCAATAGCTGAGCAACCTCGTCCGGTGTTTTACGAGCGTCAACCCAGTATTTGATTTGCCTAGTCTCAAGATTTTTTACCGATTTTCCCATTTCTTTGAAAGCCGACATCGACTTGGCTGTATCAATCATCTGCGCCACGCGGAAATCGCCAAAGCAAACGGTGAGTGCCGCCAGCAAACTCAGTCGCTCTGTCGGGTGCTTCGTATTGTAAATCTCAACATATGTATCGAAAGCCGCGAGCAACTTGCCGTTGTACAGATCTTCTTCTTTGACGTCTGAAGTGAGCAGTTCGAACATGTCAGCTGTACTCGACTCCTCCCCAAGCCAGTCCCTAAGTACATTCTTCTGCTTTTTAAAGTTCAAGTGATCGAGCAGTTTCTTGTACTTATCCCAATCCGAACGAATGGCTTCCATCGCATCGACAACTGCTGGCGCCGAGTGGTCGGACTCAGTCTCGAGTAATTTAAGATAGTTCCGCAATGACTGAGCCTGACCGGTGACAGCATCCAGGTAGTTCGAGTTTCCCGAGAGCAGAAGGAGTGCTTTGTGCACTTTATCTTTGTTGCCTACAGGAAACGGGATCTGACTTGCCTTAGCTTCATTACTCAAGACAGGGGCGAGATTTTGCAATATATTCACGTTGTTGATGATATCCATAACAGGATCAATACCACCTACCAGAGCTTCATTCAACTCAGGCGATCGTCCGGCGAGATTTATCGTCCTGGCTTCGTCGTCAACACCCGCACGAGCTCTTAAGAACCGTTTAGCGTCATGCCAATTATTCACCGTAAAAGGTGGCAAGTCATGGACATTGGGTGCGGCCTGGTAAGACCTTGCGGTCGAAACAGCATGGACGTATTCCATCAAAAGAACGGCATTTGTGATCGTGGCGGGTTGAAGGCGCATGGCGACACTTTCTGGAGATGTGCAGTGTTAACGGTTGCCAATCAATTTTTCAATAAAGCTTTGAAACTATTTGATTGGATTAAATTCTGCAAAAATCGGTATATAGCAATATTGATACAAACATGGTTGAACGTCTTGGAAAAGGTTGGGGTGACGCCCTGCTTCCAAGCGCGGGGGCTAAATGCTCGCGCGCTTCGGGCAGGTGCTCTCGGGCATCTGCAGGTCTCTAACGAGTCTCACCCTCGACGCGACGGTCTCCAGCACCGGGCGCCACCTGGGCTCTTACTAAGTCAGAGCTAAACAAAATAATGGAAGACCCTCACGACCTCGGTGCTGGCTGCACTGCCCGCCGAACGAGACCCGACGTATGCGGACACCACTCTATGCCGTGGACGAGCCAGACTGAGCCTAGCACGTGCATAACTTGGCAACGCGATAACGTAATACAATACAATACAATAAATGGTTGAACAAATTTCATTACACTTTTATCCAGCAAATTGCCTAGCTACCGTTGTGGTATCTAGAAGTATACCAAAGTAGGCTAAAAGTGTAATTCGAGGATGGCAGGCATACAAAATTTCAGCCACATCGGGAGCCGAAGGTGCATCAAGAGTAAGCACTGAAATTCCGTTGTTTTCATAACGGTTTTTTGGTGCAGTGGTTTTACTACCTTGCTCCAAGTCGGTATCGAATCTCGAAAACTGACAGGTGATGCTATTTTGGGGAGTCGAAAAGCTCGATAAATGCTGAAGGCACTGTCGTGAGGGAGTCGTTACAACACCTAGCCACAAGACGTCGGTATGCGAAGCCCCTAATTAAGGTAGACAACACCTTGGCGAAGCCCAATGCAAATTGAGAGAGACGGTAATACTGGGTGGTGGAAAGCTGCAAGGATTGCTAACTTGACAATAGTCCACCGAATCGGTATGTAAGATGTGACGTAGATCGGGTTAACCCGTGACCTCAAACAGGCGCAATTAGCATATCGGCTACGACTAATTCCAGGAGTAAGAAAAACTTTAAAGACGAAAGGCCAAAAATGCCAAATTGTTCAAAAGGTGCTAAGGCCGAAATAACGAAAGGCCGAAAGCAAGCTTAAAGCAGCAATTTTGTTTTGACCACTCTTTTTTTCTAGCAAAGGAGCTAAGAGGGTCATCCTCTAAGCTAGATTAGGACCCAATTGTGGCGGCTGCTAAAATGGGTCCAGGGTAACGTTGAGGGCATAGTTGGCAATAATGCTCCGAATTGATTTCCATCATAAAGAGAACGTGCCGAAGCGTTATTTAGCTGCACTAAGTTTTCATTGTGGACTTTCAGCTGTAAATTGCTGGTGGATTTCAGTCTGGCTAGCAACTCAAGTAATTGCCGCAGTTTGGCACTGGAATGGCCTAGACTTTTGCAGCATAAGTCTAGATAGAAGTGTTGTATGTGAAGCACTATAACAGCCTCGACTTGAGCGATAACTTCGATGATGTTGGCTTGAATCTCATGAAAGCAAATGTCATTCCTGTGCATTCCAAGCACCGTAGAACCACTACTTAATGTGGAAAATCACAAATAAACTAAAACCGTTACGTGACTTGGCATGGTCGGTTGGTTTAGTTTAAGAAATAGAAGTGATTCCCATTCCAGTGGACGATCTCTGAATTCCAAGAGTATATGGCCATGCTTGAGTTGCTCCAAGACGAATGCAACAATTCAAAAGACAGTGCCATTTGCCTCTCGGTCGAAAGGCTGGGCCACATGGAACGTTTGCTCACCTTGCTTTTGCCGCAACAGTCCCTTTCGTAGGTTTTGACACTCAACGAATGTCAATTTCTTTTAACATTAGGCCAGTCAGTACCTTTACTTTAATTAACGAAATAGACGCGGTTGCATGTCGCGGTATGTTGCTTCTACATCTTGGTTGCTGTTATGCTTGTGGGCATGCAACTCGAGTAGGGTGGTACGATTGCCGGTACAATGTACCTCCACTCGGTCGTACACGGTATCGGTACCACTCTGCTTTTCAGGTCGAGTCAGGAGACAACCCCGCCCGAGCGAGGGTCGAAGCATGGATGCATGCACGTCATGACTGCCACGTCTCCCTTGCTTTGTTTTGTGTAGTGGCGACACTTTTGTACTTGAGCTCATCGTGTTCGTAGTGGCATCCGAAAGCACAGTTAGACCCTTATCTTGCAACGGTGGCATGAAAAGGCACGGCACACGTGACTCGCACCGTTTTCGTGAGTGGCGATTTTCGCCTTGTGTCAATGCGCCAAGTGCATCGTTGCCTTCCAATGCCGCGCGTGCAAGTTCCGTCTCCACAGTGTCCGTAACGCGATCACCGGCATTAAACGTAAAAATGAGCTGTACCTCAATCTCCAACGCTAACGGAACAGACGCGGGTGCCTTGGTACATGTACCCGTCGCAGTCTCCACCACCCAAAATGTATAGACATGATTGCCAGGGAGCACTGCCTTGGGTTGCAATGGCGCGCGTGGATGATCGCGGTCCAAAGTATCAAACAAGACTGCTTCCGACACGTCGACGGTTTGCATTCCCGTGCCATCGCACACGCGAAGCATGAGTTGGCCTCGCCCTTTGACACTTGCCACGAGCAAATGTTCGCATGGACGCATCATATAGACCAATGGAAGGCTCTGGGGCGTTAGCACGCGTCGTTCGCGTCGGACAAAGCGCACCAGAGTGTCGGATGGACTCGTTGGAAGGCGAACGTCGTGCGAGTCTTGTCCTTTCACGAGCAATGTGGCTTCTTTCTTGGCAAACGGCAAGGGCGAAGACGCCATGGTCGCAAACATACTGACTCGTTTCGTCGGGGTACTAGTCAAGTCGACGTCATTGACCGAGCGTCTTCGAACGGTACCATCCCGCGTACTTTTGGTACTTGGCCACGAAAGTGGTTCTCCTGGTCCAATTGATGGGAACAATTCGTCGTATAAATCAAAGTAAATGGCATCGTCTTTGAACGCTTGTTCATCTACATTTCGCTGCCGGACCAGTTTTTCGGTACGGTACCAATCCAAAATCATTTCGAAATGTTGCGGATTGCGGTCAATAAAGAACGCATCGTCGAGGCAACTGCTTTTGCCACATCCGCACCTGATGATCTGATGCAACCGTTTTAGAGGATATTTCGCAATTAAACTCTCTTTGCACCGAAAAAGCGTACCCCCGACGTCAAAGGCAACAATCCGCGTCGGGGTCGTCACCACGTCTCTTAAATCCGAGGCACTTTTCGAGTGCCACGGCACTCGCGTCCGTCCAACTGTATGATCGGGATCCAGACTACGAAAGTCAAAGTACGCTCCTTGACTCGCGGCACGTTCGAGGGTTGGCATTGCACTCTTTGTTGGCTGACACGGGACCGCATTTGCGTCGCTTTTGGCCTCCTGATTTTTTGCACCCCTGGATTTTTTGCACTGATTAACTGGCAATCGTAGATTTTCGTCATTGACAGTGGCACACTCAGGAAATAGGTCGGTCAAGAGCTCGTCGTAGTTGGAGACGACTGTGACGTCTTCACCTGCTTTCCTGTGCTCTCGTCTCGCCATGATCCGATCGAGTTAGAATGTGATGGCGCGACCTCCACGTGGACCGCTAGATAATCGTTCAGTGGCATATCATGGTGAAAGGTCGCAAAATGTGGCAATTGGCTGCCAAAAAGGCAAAACCAACTTGCGGCAATAAAGTATCCGATCATTCAACGATAACTTGAAGTAGTCTTGATATGCCGGACACAAGTTTCAGCGTACCTTCGAGCGACATTCCCACCGCTCAATATGACGCATCGCGCTACGTTGCTCCGCTCCGCGCTGTGCCTCACAACGGGTACATGTACCCTCCCTGTGCCCTAAAGGTGCCGCCAGAACTCACAGTGCTTGTCGTTAGCCAAGGCTCGTCCGTCGCCTACTCTCTTTTTCTTCCCTGGACTCGAGTCACACCCGTGGCATGACACGAGCAAGTTTGAATGGATAAAACACATTGAGGCCAATCACAGCGTCATCGCAACCGAGTATCTGGCACTGAAAGCTCAGCGCGATACGATAGAGGAGCAATCTATTAAGAGTGACTACCAAATTAACGACAACGAGCATCAGCTGCATCGAGGCCAGTGGGATTGGCTCTCGTACGTGACCCAAGGTCAACGCCAAGCGGATTTTGCCGTGCACTGTCCCCAAACAGTCGCAATTCTCGAGTCCATCCCTGGATTCATGACCAAGTTACCATTTGCCTATTCGTTCTTTTCCGTGTTAAAACCACAGGTGCGTATGTGCGAAAAAAAAAGTGAGTGGGTTCAGATGGTACACTGATGGTAAAATGGTACGACAGTCGAGTATCAAAGCCCACTCGGCGCCATGCAACCTTCGACTGCGTTGCCACTTTCCGCTATTTGTACCACCACATTGTGGCCTTCGCGTCGGCGACGAAAGTCGACACTGGCAAGAAGGCAAAGCGCTTGTGTTTGATGGTACACTCCCTTTGAAAACCAACAACGTGGTGTAATTGCTAACGGCCCTTCATTCGCTTAGACGCTTTTGACCACGAAGTGTGGCACAATGGCCACACAGGAGATCGCGTGTTGCTGTTGTTCGACATTTGGCACCCCGATCTTGTCCAAGACGAACGCGAAGCAATCGTGGAAATGTTCAAGGATGCGACGGCCAAAGGATGGCTCCAGTCGACAGGATGATGAACGCAGTGTCACTGTCCGGGGAAATTGCCTCCATTAAGTTTTGCAGTTCAACGCCGCGGCTTTCTGGTCCGCATTAATCTGTGCACACAAGGCATGGATACCATCCCTCGCTCTCGGAACCGACGACGACCGGTCCTGCCCTCGCCGTCGCTTCTTTCCCCTCTTCTCGTGCCTCTTCTGTTCCTTTAATTGCTTATAAAAGAGCTTTGGCGCACACGTGGGACAAGCGCGTACTTTGACCAAACACCGTTTCTTCACGCGCTCTTCCTTGTACGTAAACATCAACTCGTAGCTACGGAGGTCCGCTTCTTCCTCGCACGCTTTGTTGCCACATGTAAACTGTCCTTTCCCCGTCACGACTTCCCTCTCTGTGCGCCAACGGAGGCCAATTTTGCCTTCTTCGTAGCGAGACAAGTCGGCGAGTGCAAACTCGCGAAACAATTGTTGGTAGTACCGTACACTCATGCGCACTTGCCAATCTTTCTCACCCGCTTGAATGTCCTGCTCGTCGTTGCGAATGAACTGAAAGTGCTTGGAAAGGATTGCGAGATCCTGCGGACACACGTGCTTGGCGGCGGAAGGAAGGACGGAGCTCGCATCGCTCGTGATGCTGTGGCTACGACGCAGTCCGATGAGTGCTTGGTGGCTGGGTGCATGCAGTGAAGGGTAATAGAGAGATTAGATGGGTCGAAAGTGAGGGAGAGGCATCTAGAGAGCGTCTAGAGAGCGCATTTACCGCTGGAACAACCGCTCGGAGCGTGGGGAGGTCATGGGCGTCTTCGGGTATTTTGAGTGGCTATAAGATTTCGCATCATATGTTTTATTGGCGATATAAACTGCTATCAGCTATATTGGTTTTCTTTCTCGTATATCAGATATCGTGACATCTTAATTTCTAGAAGTTATTTTGAAATTGCATAAGATTTGATTTGGAAACTAATCAACTAGAAAGTGGCATGCAGTCCTCGGACAATAATTGTAATTGACCGCTGCAAACATTACAAAGAAGGCATTTAGCAAGCGCCCGGACATTAATGCTAAACAAGGTATTGCAAACGATATCTAAGAAGAAAGTACCAGCAAACATTGTGAATGCGCATGTAGACGTCGAAATGATTAAAGGGGCATGATGAACAATATTTGCTCATTGAAGATCGTGCATCTCACGTATCCGACACGCATACATTTCGGCGTCATGGTCTGCATTGGTCGAAAAATACTCATCCCAAAAAGTCCTATCCATCTTTGTTGATCCTTTGTCCTCGCACGGACGGCGAGTTGTGTCAGTACACGGTGGTGAGCAATTCGCACCGATCGTAGCTAGCTTTTGTGCAAGACCCGTCAGACTTAAGTCAGTCATAGTCAGTCCTTTGCTTTTTTTTGCGACTCTTTTAGCAAATTCAAAAAAATCGTATAACCTTTATCAATCTGTTGAGCGCACCATTGGGGCTTATTTGCCTATAAAGGCGGATTCGCGGCTCTTTCGTCTACTAAGTCGCTACAGCTCATCAAAGCACTCAGACTTTACTTGTAACGATTATTACAAGATTACATAAATTGGTACCTCTTACTATAGGATCTCGGCCAGTGCCACTTACAATATCCACCTTAGATAGGAAAAGCAGTAGCCGCGATAGCGGATTGATTCGACCAGATGCGTGCTACGTTTGCTTTTTCTCTTCTGGTGTGACTTGAGTCGTTCTTAATGAGGAGAACGTGTGACTTGAGTCGTTCTTAGGGAGGAGAACGTGCAGCTAGAGATGGCTCACTCATCCGATGGACTCTTATGTGTATCGTATCGGTGCCAGTGGGACCGACGACTCGGGTCTAGCTTCGATCGAATTAATTGTAGTCGATCAAAGCATCATTTGTTTAGTTAGCGCATAATTTTTGCTAATTTAGAAATTTCGATGATTGTTTCAATGAAGAGAATAGAAGGCTCACAGTCAACAATCCCATCGTCAAATTTGGGGAAACATTGATCGCCAGCGGCAATAAAATTCCCAACTAAGTGCTTAAGACGGGTGTGTGGTCAATGCAAATCACAAAGCCTTAGCTCTGAAAGATTTTATTGCCACAATGACCCACCCCCTTACACCTGCTTTTGCAAAAAACACCTCGAAATTGTTCTGGGTTCTTCTTTACAGAAATCATGCAAGCGGTCAAAATCTCTACTGAATCAAGACCATTTGATCCTTCTCTTCAAATAGACGCTGATTTGTCGGACGTGTTTGCTGCCAAATTGCTGATGTTGAAAAAGGTAGACGGCAGAAGTCTACGCTCTTTTGCTCTGAACACCGATCGAGTGGTGTTGTCAGATCCATTTCCGAGAATGTAAGCAGATTCTATAGATAGCAAGGAACAAATATACGCGCCAGTAGGATAAAGTCTTTTAAAAAAGGCTAACGAATTGTGTGCCCTTGAATCGATTCTCTGTCCTTGATTGACACCAGTGCACATCTAAACAGGACAGTCTTCAATAAAGTAAAAAGCACTTGCCGCAGCTGCTATCATGCATGTTGGCCAACAGTTTTTGGCGTTTCCCCCACATGACCACAAATTTGAACACCGAAACGCTAACTGAAATTTGATCAAGATTTACGTTGCATAGCATATGATGTACGTCGGTGGGTTTCATAAGCATAAGGTGTCCTAGCCTGCGGCTCATGCTCTTTCTACAAAAAAATATGTTTTGCGGCGTATAAAACTTCCATCAACTTTGAGAAAATATTTTATCATGTATCACATGTAGAAAAGGGAGTCCATTTGCTACATGATTCCCCCCAGGGCGACCAGCTCCTAACACGGATGGCGTAGCAAGGAACATAGGGATTCATTGCAGCTTCTATAGAGACAAGTGCGCACGTAATCATTGAGAAAAGTGTTGACCGTCTGTAGTACTGAAACGGCAGGCATCGATGTGCGTCCGCTAAACCCTCAAGTATCGCGGTGCTTACAACAAGTGCAGTGTGACTGACCGATCCACATACCACATGTCTGAGATCTTACACAGTTCGTCTTTCAACCTGTCCACGAATCGAAGTAGATGTCAGAGAATGGTTGGGTGGTCCTGTAAGGTATTTTTTAGGTTATCGGATGATAGAGGATCATGAACTACGCGAAAGAGCACAAAAATGGCAGAAGTACCACTTTAGAGGCTCTTGTTTGTGGACGTAGATGATAGAGCCAAAAAAGCTAAGATCGAGCTGGAAGCAGCCGAAAGGCGATATAAGTTGTAAATATTCGTTTTTCGGGAGGAGAAGCGTGCGAAGCTGAACAAAAATTTTACTATGCGACTGAGTGAGGCCTAATGTATTACTGGCTGCTGGGTGAATCATAAGACATGAGATCAAAAGACGCTCGGTACGGCACTACACTGACCGTCAATACCCACTTCAGCGTAGGATGACAGACGCGCATGAAGTCTGTATCGCAAAGATACGCAACTCAGTAAAAGGCTTACGCTAGCTTCTAGGCCAGCTTCTTCAGCCACAGGTACTGCCGATAAGGTTGGACAGCAGAGTAGCTGTTGTCAATGTGCATGCAAGCGAGCTTTTATTTGAAGGCTAGCATCTGTCGATGAACAGCATTTGGCAGAAGTCCCCAGCTTGAATACGCATGCAATGTAGCGATAGAAGCCAACATTCGTTTCTGTGCGATAGATTTATCTATAGGATTAGCAAAAGGAAATGCGGATCATGGATCTTCGCAACGGAAGAGCTGTACGCCAACAAGCACCACTTGTTGACAACAGAGTCGTTCGTCCAACTTAGCGACGCATATCTCAATCTTCAAAACGACCATCGTTCACAAAGTAATGGCTCTGTCTCGTCTGCGCACACTTTGAACGACAGATCGAGCTGTTCTCGTTTAGTCCGGTCAAAATTTAAAATGCTTTCACGGACCTTATCCGACAAGATAGTTGTAATGGGCTGCACGCTAGGTGAAGTCCAGCTGCAGACAGTCGAATCGGATCCGTGCACAAGCTGGATGAGCATCTGAATTCGCTGCCATTTTACCATGCATTCCGTCGTGCGCGTACAAACTTGTACGGAATTATATGGAGATAGCTTTTGCCGCGCTTATGACGTCTATCGAGAACGAATCGATGTAGTGAAGCTTGCCTTAATTCCAACTAATTCTCAGGATTAGCCGTACACAGAATATCACTGTCTGAGCAATGAGAAGACGTCTCGCAGTTGTGCATTCTCGCCAATTTTAGGACTAGAATCCGTCGTGGAGGCGCTTATCAGAGAACCAATTATTGTCGTCGTTACTAAAGCTTTGGCCGAAGAAGAGGTCGAGGTACTTCGCGACTTCATCGAGTCTCGGCGATTGGAGATCGACCATCCAAGGCGCAGCTTAAGATCGATTGAGACTTGTAAGCACACACTAAATTCTGTTAGGCTTTGCACTCGACCCTCGGCTGTACTCGTCGGCAAGTACGAGCTGAGCTCGAACCCTGTAAAGGAAATTGCTGTGAAGCTTCAAGTATTATTGAAGAAAGATTGATCATCGTCAAGTTTTTGTGAAAGCAGATATTAGGCTATTGTAGCAAGCTTTCAAGCGGCTTGATCTTGAAAAGAAACAACAATTAAGAGAGGATCCCCTTGCTTATATCCACGTGTCAGCTGACGCCTCCTTGCACACATGATGCGCGCTTGTGTTTGTCTGCACATGAGCTGAACACAGCGCACGTAAACACCTCCAAGCCCCACCCGCTCAAACTAATTCACATATTGGTGGTCATAAGTCGTCTAAAAGGAAAAAGAAACTGTGTAGCTGTCGTCTTGCTACTTTGACAATTGTCGGGCATGGCGGTACAGTAATTGGCCGTAAGCAAAAAACTTCTGATTAGGATAGATGAGTCTGGTAGAAAGGTCTGGAATCGGAAGCAAGCCTCCTCGGCAAAGATTTGGCAACAATGTTGATAAGTGCAATGGAGCGGTAGCTTTCCAAATTTGTGTGTTCTCTTTCTTTTTGTCGCAAATAAGTGGTGCATTGATGCTGAAAAAAAATTGCCGCGAGCAGACTGAAGCTGAATGAGATCTTGAGACTATACCAAATAGCCTTGAGAAAGGAAGCCATGAAACTTCAAGGCTGAGTGCTGAAAGAGCACTTATTTATCAAAAAGATGCGGCTAAATCGCTCGCCGTGATGCGAGCATTGAGTATTGATGCATCTTCTACCAGAGCATTTTGTCGACGTTGCTAACTATGCCACCACTAATCTTGTCTCTTATATTGAAAAGCCTACCAGCAGTACTTTCTGGATTGATATCAGTGGTATCCGATTACCCCAAAGAAGTCTGCAGGGTTATTCCACAGATCCCATCCAACTTCTTTGACACCAAGACATCGAAGCAAAATGTCAAGCGGTCAAAAAAGCACTTGAACGACGTCTCTTTCGAGAGAGTTTAAATGTCACGAGCTATGCCTTGGCTGTACTCACAAAACATTAGGCGGTAGTCACTGCAGTTTTGTAGCGCAATTCGGAACACATTGTGCGATGCTTTGCCACGGTCTTGTCGATACAGCCTCTCAGCCACGATAAGAGTTATGCGCACCGCACGACCCACTGTCTCGTTCTGGTATCTCAACGTGTTGTCTAGAGCCTGTATCAACTTGTGTGTTTCACACTTCCAATGATGCCACATCTTGCCTAGAGTACTAGACTTGCAAAGTCACCGCCGAGGGTCTTGCGCTTTCACTCTGATAGCTTAATCGACGTCCTGTAGCTTATCTAGAAAAGAGTAAGAAGCCACGTCTATGGAGTGTGCCATGGACAGGTATCACACTTGGTGTGCCAAATGATCGCCAGCACCGTTCGGCTCAATAAAGATGGAGGGGCTGTTGACCGCACCGCAGTAGTCCTTAACAAGCATGTTGTAGCTAAGGCAATAATCTTGAAATTGAGGTCTGATGACCGTGCGATCAACTGGGTAATGGATCCCCCAGCTGAGCCAGCTCAAGCAAATCTTCTGTTCAGAGGGTAGTACTGAACATGGGCTGGACGAGTCAACTGTATAGTGAGCGCTGTGCTGAGACATCCCTTAACGACATGCGTTGTATTGTCGACAAACACGTCGATTGTGAATTGCTCAAAGAGAGTCGCTTTCGTTTTTGCTACATGTTAAAGCGTACACGTTCGAAACGAAAATTGAGTCTGAATTGATACCAACTACAAATAAAAGATACCGATTCGTGAAGTCGCTCTCCGTCTTATACCCAGACAAATCGGATCACAGCATTGTGAAATTCCACTAAATCGATTAGGTGGTGGCACATGCGATGAAGCGCTGTTTTGTTGATGAATAGTGTGCGTTATAAGCGTGCGTCGTAATTGAAAGCAAGCGTATCGCGATGATGCGATGCTCAAAGCTTGTATAGTACGCTTCGATGAAAAAGAGACTGTTCTTCCCAATCCCATCAAAGCTGGCAGTCAAGAGACTGACACCGTTCCACTAGACTGGGCCACTTGTCTCTGTTACATTTACCTTAGAATTAAGACTAACTACAGCTAGTTGTTAGCCGTCCAACGTCTTGCAACACTGCTTCGTCGCTTGAGAAAACAAATGACAATCGACAAGTATACTCACGTTCGTCGAGCGAAAACTTTTGTCACTGAAGCATCCGTAAAACCTCAAAGCTCTTTATCTATATCTTTGCCTGCAACAAACTCAACAACATGTCGCGGTGCAGGATACGGCAGCTGGGAGGTGGGATTCACGAGATTTAGTAATCAGCTGGCCGCTATATCCAGATGTCCTTTACAAATCTTGTGGCGTCAAATACAAACTTAACACCTTGAGCCACTCTATCGCTCGAGAAGCGCACAGTGATGTTTTGATTGTAGAATTTTTTCATCACATAGCCAAATTCTAGTGGTTTTTTGGGTTGAGTCTTAAATAGCTTGGAGCCAAAAAGTCCTCTGCTCACTTGTGAGCAAAAGTTGTGGCTGTCGACGCTTGAGCCAGCTTCAAATTACCTGCTTTCATCTCACTAAACTTGTGTTACAGCGCTCGGAACA
>MBPM02000281.1:0-36776 GCA_001695595.3 Plasmopara viticola | reverse complement strand
GCACAGATGCAATAGAGCAACAACGAGTGTATAATCATTCTGTTGGAGCGCTGAGACGTTGTACGGCCACAAATACGTCCTTTCTTTCGCTCTAGACATGCTTAGATGCAAAGAAAGCAACAACGAAGTTTAGAATATTCTGTTGGAGCGCTGAGACGTTGTCTGGCCCAAAAATACGTCCTTTCTATCGCTCTAGACATACACAGATTTAATAGAGCTCCAACGAAGTGTTGTGTATAATCATTCTGTTGGAGCGCTGAGATGTTGTACGGGCCACAATTTCGTCCTTTCTTTCGCTCTAGACATGTGCACAGATGCAAAAGAGCAAACAACGAAGTGTATAATCATTCTGTTGGAGCCTGACACGTTGTACGGCAAAAATACGTCCTTTCTTTCTTTGCTCTAGACATGCACAGATGCAATAGAGCCCCAACGAAGTGTATGAGCATTTTGTTAGAGCGCTTAAACGTTGTATGGCCACAGATACGTTATTCCTATCGCTCTGGACATTCACGGATGCAAAAGAGCAACAACGAAGTGTATAATCATTCTGTTGGAGCGCTGACACGTTGTACGGCCAAAAATACGTCCTTTCTATCGCTCTAGACATGCACAGATGCAAAAGAGCCCCAACGAAGTGTATGAGCATTTTGTTGGAGCGCTTAAACGTTGTACGACCAAAGATACGTCCTTTCTATCGCTCTAGACATGCACAGGCGCGATAGAGCCACAACGAAGTGTATAATCATTCTGTTGGAGGGCTGACAAACTGTACGACCACAAATACATCCTTTCCATCGCTCTAGACATGCACAGATGCGATAGAGCCCCAACGAACTGTCTAAGCATTCTGTTGGAGGGCTGAGACGTTGTACGACCACAAATACGTCCTTTTTTTCGCTCTAGACATGCACAGATGCAATAGAGCCACAACGAAGTGTATAATCATTCTGTTAGAGCGCTGAGACGTTGTATGGCCACAATTTCGTCCTTTCTTTCGCTCTAGACATGCTTAGATGCAAAAGAGCAACAACGAAGTTTAGAATTATTCTGTTGGAGCGCTGAGACGTTGTCTGGCCAAAAATACGTCCTTTCTATCGCTCTAGACATACACAGATTTAATAGAGCTCCAACGAAGTGTATAATCATTCTGTTGGAGCGCTGAGATGTTGTACGGCCAAAGATACTTTCTTTCTATCGCTCTAGACATGCACAGATGCAATAGAGCCACAACGAAGTGTATAATCATTCTGTTGGAGCACTGAGACGTTATACGGCCACAGATACGTTCTTTTTATTGCTCTAGAAATGCACAGATGCAATAGAGCAACAACGAGTGTATAATCATTCTGTTAGAGCGCTGAGACGTTGTATGGCCACAATTTCGTCCTTTCTTTCGCTCTAGACATGCTTAGATGCAAAAGAGCAACAACGAAGTTTTAGAATTATTCTGTTGGAGCGCTGAGACGTTGTCTGGCCAAAAATACGTCCTTTCTATCGCTCTAGACATGCACAGATTTAATAGAGCTCCAACGAAGTGTATAATCATTCTGTTGGAGCGCTGAGATGTTGTACGGGCACAATTTCGTCCTTTCTTTCGCTCTAGACATGCACAGATGCAAAAGAGCAACAACGAAGTGTATAATCATTCTGTTGGAGCGCTGAGACGTTGTACGGCCAAAAATACGTCCTTTCTATCGCTCTAGACATGCACAGATGCAATAGAGCCCCAACGAAGTGTATGAGCATTTTGTTGGAGCGCTTAAACGTTGTACGACCAAAGATACGTCCTTTCTATCGCTCTAGACATGCACAGGCGCGATAGAGCCACAACGAAGTGTATAATCATTCTGTTGGAGCGCTGAGACATTGTACGGCCATAGATACGTCCTTTCGATCGGTCTAGACATGTACAGATGCAATAGAGCCCCAACGAAGCGTATAAGCATTCTGTTGGAGCGCTGAGACGTTGTACGACCACAGATACGTTCTTTTTTTCGCTCTAGACATGCACAGATGCAATAGAGCCACAACGAAGTGTATAATCATTCTGTTAGAGCGCTGAGACGTTGTATGGCCACAATTTCGTCCTTTCTTTCGCTCTAGACATGCTTAGATGCAAAAGAGCAACAACGAAGTTTAGAATTATTCTGTTGGAGCGCCGAGACGTTGTCTGGCCAAAAATACGTCCTTTCTATCGCTCTAGACATACACAGTTCTAATAGAGCTCCAACGAAGTGTATAATCATTCTGTTGGAGCGCTGAGATGTTGTACGGGCACAATTTCGTCCTTTCTTTCGCTCTAGACATGCACAGATGCAAAAGAGCAACAACGAAGTGTATAATCATTCTGTTGGAGCGCTGAGACGTTGTACGGCCAAAAATACGTCCTTTCTATCGCTCTAGACATGCACAGATGCAATAGAGCCCCAACGAAGTGTATGAGCATTTTGTTGGAGCGCTTAAACGTTGTACGACGAAAGATACGTCCTTTCTATCGCTCTAGACATGCACAGGCGCGTTAGAGCCACAACGAAGTGTATAATCATTCTGTTGGAGCGCTGAGACATTGTACGGCCATAGATACGTCCTTTCGATCGCTCTAGACATGTAAAGATGCAATAGAGCCCCAACGAAGCGTATAAGCATTCTGTTGAAGCGCTGAGACGTTGTACGACCACAGATACGTTCTTTTTTTCGCTCTAGACATGCACAGATGCAATAGAGCCACAACGAAGTGTATAATCATTCTGTTAGAGCGCTGAGACGTTGTATGGCCACAATTTCGTCCTTTCTTTTGCTCTAGACATGCTTAGATACAAAAGAACAACAACGAAGTTTAGAATTATTCTGTTGGAGCGCTGAGACGTTGTACGGCCACAGATACGTCCTTTCTATTGCTCTAGACATGCACAGATTTAATAGAGCTCCAACGAAGTGTATAATCATTCTGTTGGAGCGCTGAGATGTTGTACGGCCAAAGATACTTTCTTTCTATCGCTCTAGACATGCACAGATGCAATAGAGCCACAACGAAGTGTATAAGCATTCTGTTGGAGCGCTGAGACGTTGTATGGCCACAGATACGTTATTCCTATCGCTCTGGACATTCACGGATGCAATAGAGCCACAACGAAGTGTATACTTATTCTGTTGGAGAGCTGAGACGTTGTATGGCCAAATCTACGTTCTTTGTATCGCTCTAGACATGCACAGATACAATAGAGAAACAACGAAGTGTATAATCATTCTGTTGGAGCGCTGAGACGTTGTACGGCCATAGATACGTCCTATCTTTCGCTCTAAACATGGACAGATGCAATAGAGCTCCAACGAAGTGTTTAATCATTCTGTTGGAGCGCTGAAACGTTGTACGGCCAAAGATACGTCCTTTCTTTTTCTCTAGACACGCACAGACGCAAGAGAGCAACAACGAAGTGTATAATCATTCTGTTGGAGCGCTAGGACGCTGTACGGCCAAAGATACGTCCTTTCTATCGCTATAGATATTCAACGATGTAATAGAGCCACGACAAAGTGTATAATCATTCTGTTGGAGCACTGAGACGTTATACGGCCACAGATACGTTCGTT
This sequence comes from Plasmopara viticola, assembly GCA_001695595.3. NCBI lineage: Eukaryota > Oomycota > Peronosporomycetes > Peronosporales > Peronosporaceae > Plasmopara > Plasmopara viticola. The sequence continues at coordinate 33,182 of MBPM02000281.1, read as the reverse complement.
TTATTGCTCTAGACATGCACAGATGCAATAGAGCAACAACGAGTGTATAATCATTCTGTTGGCGCGCTGATACATTGTACGACCACAGATACGTCCTTTCTATCGCTCTAGACATGCACAGATGTGATAGAGCCACAACGAAGTGTATAATCATTCTGTTGGAGCGCTGAGACGTTGTACGGCCAAAAAACGTCCTTTCTATCGCTCTTGACAGGCACAGATGCAAAAGAGCAACAAGGAAGTGTATAATCATTCTGGTGGAGCGCTAGGACACTGTACGGCGAAAGATACGTCATTTCTATCGCTCTAGATATTCAACGATGAAATAGAGCCACGACAAAGTGTATAATCATTCTGTTGGAGCACTGAGACGTTATACGGCCAAAAATACGTCCTTTCTTTTGCTCTAGACATGCACAGATGCAATAGAGCAACAACGAATTGTTTAATTATTCTGTTAGTGACCTGAGACGTCGTATGGCCACAGATACGTCCTTTCTATAGCTCTAAACATTCACAGATGGAATAAAGCCACAACGAAGTGTATACTCATTCTGTTGGAGGGCTGAGACGTTGTATGGCCAAAATACGTCCTTTCTATCGCTCTAGACATGGACAGATGCAATAGAGCTCCAACGAAGTGTTTAATCATTCTGTTGGAGCGCTGAGACGTTGTACGGCCAAAGATACGTCCTTTTTTTCACTTTAGACAGGCACAGATGCAAAAGAGCAACAACGAAGTGTATAATCATTCTGGTGGAGCGCTAGGACGCTGTACGGCCAAGATACGTCCTTTCTATCGCTATAGATATTCAACGATGTAATAGAGCCACGACAAAGTGTATAATTATTCTGTTGGAGCACTGAGACGTTGTACGACCACAGATACGTCCTTTCTATCGCTCTAGACATGCACAGATGCAAAAGAGCCCCAACGACGTGTATAATCATTCTGTTGGAGCGCTGAGACGTTGTACAGTCACAGATACGTCCTTTCTATCGCTCTAGACATGGACAGATGCAATAGAGCTCCAACGAAGTGTTTATTCATTCTGTTAGAACGCCGAGACGTTGTACGGCCAAAGATACGTCCATTTTTCACTCTAGACAGGCAAAGATGCAAAAGAGCAACAACGAAGTGTATAATCATTCTGGTGGAGCGCTAGGACGCTGTCCGGCCAAAGATACAACCTTTCTATCGCTATAGATATTCAACGATGTAATAGAGCCACGACAAAGTGTATAATCATTCTGTTGGAGCGCTGAGACGTTGTACGACCACAGATACGTCCTTTCTATCGCTCAAGACATGAACAGATGTGATAGAGCCACAACGAAGTGTATAATCATTCTGTTGGAGCGCTGAGACGTTGTACGGCCACAGATACGTCCTTTCTATCCCTCTAGACATGGACAGATGCAATAGAGCTCCAACGAAGTGTTTAATCACTCTGTTAGAGCGCCGAGACGTTGTACGGCCAAAGATACGTCCTTTTTTTCACTCTAGACAGGCACAGATGCAAAAGAGCAACAACGAAGTGTATAATCATTCTGGTGGAGCGCTAGGACGCTGTCCGGCCAAAGATACGTCTTTTCTATCGCTATAGATATTCAACGATGTAATAGAGCCACGACAAAGTGTATAATCATTCTGTTGGAGCGCTGAGACGTTGTACGACCACAGATACGTCCTTCCTATCGCTCAAGACATGAACAGATGTGATAGAGCCACAACGAAGTGTATAATCATTCTGTTGGAGGGCTGAGACGTTGTACGGCCACAGATACGTCCTTTCTATCGCTCTTGACATGCAAAGATGCGATAGAGACACAACGAAGTGTATAATAAGTCTGTTGGAGCGCTGAGATGTTGTATGGCCAAAGATACGTCCTTTCTTTCACTTTAGACACGCACAGATGCAAAAGAGCAACAACGAAGTGAATAATCATTGTGTTGGAGCGCTAAGACGTTGTACGGCCAAACATACGTCTTTTCGATTTCTCTAGACATGCACAGATGCAATAATGCCACGACGAAGTGTATAATCATTCTGTTGGAGGGCTGAGACGTTGTATGGCCAAAAATACGTCCTTTCTATCGCTCTAGACATGCACAGATGCAATAGAGCCACGACGAAGTGTAAAAGCATTCTGTTGGAGTGCTGAGATGTTGTACGGCCACAATCTCCTCCTTTCTATCGCTCTAGACTGCACAGATGCGATAGAGAAACAACGAAGTGTATAATCATTCTGTTGGAGCGCTGATACGTTGTACGGCCATAGATACGTCCTATCTTTCGCTCTAGACATGGACAGATGCAATAGAGCCACAACGAATTGTTTAATTATTCTGTTAGTGACCTGAGACGTCGTATGGCCACAGATACGTCCTTTCTATAGCTCTAAACATTCATAGATGGAATAAAGCCACAACGAAGTGTATGCTCATTCTGTTGGAGGGCTGAGACGTTGTATAGCCAAAAATACGTCCTTTCTTTTTCTCTAGACACGCACAGACGCAAGAGAGCAACAACGAAGTGTATAATCATTCTGTTGGAGCGTTAGGACGCTGTACGGCCAAAGATACGTCCTTTCTATCGCTATAGATATTCAACGATGTAATAGAGCCACGACAAAGTGTATAATCATTCGGTTGGAGCGCTGAGACGTTGTACGACCACAGATACGTCCTTTCTATTGCTCTAGACATGCACAGATGCAATAGAGCAACAACGAGTGTATAATCATTCTGTTGGAGCGTTGAGACGTTGTACGACCAAAAATACGTCCTTTCTATCGCTCTAGACATGGACAGATGCAATAGAGCTCCAACGAAGTGTTTAATCATTCTGTTGGAGCGCTGAGACGTTGTACGGCCAAAGATACGTCCTTTTTTTCACTCTAGACAGGCACAGATGCAAAAGAGCAACAACGAAGTGTATAATCATTCTGGTGGAGCGCTAGGACGCTGTACGGCCAAAGATACGTCCTTTCTATCGCTATAGATATTCAACGATGTAATAGAGCCACGACAAAGTGTATAATCATTCTGTTGGAGCGCTGAGACGTTGTACGACCACAGATACGTCCTTTCTATCGCTCTAGACATACACAGATGCAATAGAGCCACGACGAAGTGTAAAAGCATTCTGTTGGAGTGCTGAGATGTTGTACGGCCACAATCTCCTCCTTTCTATCGCTCTAGACTGCACAGATGCGATAGAGAAACAACGAAGTGTATGATCATTCTGTTAGAGCGCTGAGACGTTGTACGGCCATAGATACGTCCTATCTTTCGCTCTAAACATGGACAGATGCAATAGAGCCACAACGAATTGTTTAATTATTCTGTTAGTGACCTGAGACGTCGTATGGCCACAGATACGTCCTTTCTATAGCTCTAAACATTCATAGATGGAATAAAGCCACAACGAAGTGTATGCTCATTCTGTTGGAGGGCTGAGACGTTGTATGGCCAAAAATACGTACTTTCTTTTTCTCTAGACACGCACAGACGCAAGAGAGCAACAACGAAGTGTATAATCATTCTGTTGGAGCGTTAGGACGCTGTACGGCCAAAGATACGTCCTTTCTATCGCTATAGATATTCAACGATGTAATAGAGCCACGACAAAGTGTATAATCATTCTGTTGGAGCACTGAGACGTTATACGGCCACAGATACGTTCTTTCTATTGCTCTAGACATGCACAGATGCAATAGAGCAACAACGAGTGTATAATCATTCTGTTGGAGCGCTGATACATTGTACGACCACAGATACGTCCTTTCGATCGCTCTAGACATGCACAGATGTGATAGAGCCACAACGAAGTGTATAATCATTCTGTTGGAGCGCTGAGACGTTGTACGGCCAAAAATACGTCCTTTCTATCGCTCTTGACAGGCACAGATGCAAAAGAGCAACAAGGAAGTGTATTATCATTCTGGTGGAGCGCTAGGACGCTGTACGGCGAGAGATACGTCCATTCTATCGCTCTAGATATTCAACGATGTAATAGAGCCACGACAAAGTGTATAATCATTCTGTTGGAGCACTGAGACGTTATACGGCCAAAATTACGTCCTTTTTTTCGCTCTAGACATGCACAGATGCAATAGAGCCACAACGAATTGTTTAATTATTCTGTTAGTGACCTGAGACGTCGTATGGCCACAGATACGTCCTTTCTATAGCTCTAAACATTCACAGATGGAATAAAGCCACAACGAAGTGTATACTCATTCTGTTGGAGCGCTGAGACGTTGTACGACCAAAAATACGTCCTTTCTATCGCTCTAGACATGGACAGATGCAATAGAGCTCCAACGAAGTGTTTAATCATTCTGTTGGAGCGCTGAGACGTTGTACGGCCAAAGATACTTCCTTTTTTTCACTCTAGACAGGCACAGATGCAAAAGAGCAACAACGAAGTGTATAATCATTCTGGTGGAGCGCTAGGACGCTGTACAGCCAAAGATACGTCCTTTCTATCGCTATAGATATTCAACGATGAAATAGAGCCACGACAAAGTGTATAATCATTCTGTTGGAGCGCTGAGACGTTGTACGACCACAGATACGTCCTTTCTATCGCTCTACCAATGCACAGATGTGATAGAGAAACAACGAAGTTTAGAATCATTCTGTTGGAGCGCTGAGACGTTGTACGGCCACAGATACGTCCTTTCTATCGCTCTAGACATGCACAGATGTGATAGAGCCACAACGAAGTGTATAATCATTCTGTTGGAGCGCTGAGACGTTGTACGGCCACCGAAACGTCCTTTCTATCGCTCTAGACAGGCACAGATGCAAAAGAGCAACAACGGAGTGTATAATCATTCTGGTGGAGCGCTAGGACGCTGTACGGCCAAAGATACGTCCTTTCTATCGCTATAGATATTCAACGATGTAATAGAGCCACGACAAAGTGTATGATCATTCTGTTGGAGCGCTGACACGTTGTACGACCACAGATACGTCCTTTCTATCGCTCTAGACATGCACAGATGTGATAGAGCCACAACGAAGTGTATAATCATTCTGTTGGAGCGCTGAGACGTTGTACGACAAAAATACGTCCTTTCTATCGCTCTAGACATGGACAGATGCAATAGAGCTCCAACGAAGTGTTTAATGATTCTGTTGGAGCGCTGAGACGTTGTACGGCCAAAGATACGTCCTTTTTTTCACTCTAGACAGGCACAGATGCAAAAGAGCAACAACGAAGTGTATAATCATTCTGGTGGAGCGCTAGGACGCTGTACGGCCAAAGATACGTCTTTTCTATCGCTATAGATATTAAACGATGTAATAGAGCCACGACAAAGTGTATAATTATTCTGTTGGAGCGCTGAGACGTTGTACGACCACAGATACGTCCTTTCTATCGCTCTAGACATGCACAGATGTGATAGAGCCACAACGAAGTGTATAAACATTCTGTTGGAGCGCTGAGACGTTGTACGATCACAGATTCGTCCTTTCTATCGCTCTAGACATGCACAGATCTGATAGAGCCACAACGAAGTGTACAATCATTCTGTTGGAGCGCTGAGACGTTGTACGACCACAGATACGTCCTTTCTATCGCTCTAGACATGGACAGATGCAATAGAGCTCCAACGAAGTGTTTAATCATTCTGTTGGAGCGCTGAGACGTTGTACGGCCAAAGATACGTCCTTTATTTCACTCTAGACAGGCACAGATGCAAAAGCAACAACGAAGTGTATAATCATTCTGGTGGAGCGCTAGGACGCTGTACGGCCAAAGATACGTCCTTTCTATCGCTATAGATATTTAACGATGTAATAGAGCCATGACAAAGTGTATAATCATTCTGTTGGAGCGCTGAGACTTTGTACGACCACAGATACGTCCTTTCTATCGCTCTACCAATGCACAGATGTGATAGAGAAACAACGAAGTGTAGAATCATTCTGTTGGAGCGCTGAGACGTTGTACGGCCACAGATACGTCCTTTCTATCGCTCTAGACATGGACAGATGCAATAGAGCTCCAACGAAGTGTTTAATCATTTTGTTAGAGCGCCGAGACGTTGTACGGCCAAAGATACGTCTTTATTTCACTCTAGACAGGCACAGATGCAAAGAGCAACAACGAAGTGTATAATCATTCTGGTGGAGCGCTAGGACGCTGTACGGCCAAAGATACGTCCTTTCTATCGCTATAGATATTTAACGATGTAATAGAGCCATGACAAAGTGTATAATCATTCTGTTGGAGCGCTGAGACTTTGTACGACACAGATACGTCCTTTCTATCGCTCTACCAATGCACAGATGTGATAGAGAAACAACGAAGTGTAGAATCATTCTGTTGGAGCGCTGAGACGTTGTACGGCCACAGATACGTCCTTTCTATCGCTCTAGACATGGACAGATGCAATAGAGCTCCAACGAAGTGTTTAATCATTCTGTTGGAGCGCTGAGACGTTGTACGGCCAAAGATACTTCCTTTTTTTCACTCTAGACAGGCACAGATGCAAAAGAGCAACAACGAAGTGTATAATCATTCTGGTGGAGCGCTAGGACGCTGTACAGCCAAAGATACGTCCTTTCTATCGCTATAGATATTCAACGATGAAATAGAGCCACGACAAAGTGTATAATCATTCTGTTGGAGCGCTGAGACGTTGTACGACCACAGATACGTCCTTTCTATCGCTCTACAATGCACAGATGTGATAGAGAAACAACGAAGTTTAGAATCATTCTGTTGGAGCGCTGAGACGTTGTACGGCCACAGATACGTCCTTTCTATCGCTCTAGACATGCACAGATGTGATAGAGCCACGACGAAGTGTATAATCATTCTGTTGGAGCGCTGAGACGTTGTACGGCCACCGAAACGTCCTTTCTATCGCTCTAGACAGGCACAGATGCAAAAGAGCAACAACGGAGTGTATAATCATTCTGGTGGAGCGCTAGGACGCTGTACGGCCAAAGATACGTCTTTCTATCGCTATAGATATTCAACGATGTAATAGAGCAACGACAAAGTGTATAATCATTCTGTTGGAGCGCTGAGACGTTGTACGACCACAGATACGTCCTTTCTATCGCTCTAGACATGCACAGATGTGATAGAGCCACAACGAAGTGTATAATCATTCTGTTGGAGCGCTGAGACGTTGTACGACCAAAAATACGTCCTTTCTATCGCTCTAGACATGGACAGATGCAATAGAGCTCCAACGAAGTGTTTAGTCATTCTGTTGGAGCGCTGAGACGTTGTACGGCCAAAGATACGTCCTTTTTTTCACTCTAGACAGGCACAGATGCAAAAGAGCAACAACGAAGTGTATAATCATTCTGGTGGAGCGCTAGGACGCTGTACGGCCAAAGATACGTCTTTTCTATCGCTATAGATATTAAACGATGTAATAGAGCCACGACAAAGTGTATAATTATTCTGTTGGAGCGCTGAGACGTTGTACGACCACAGATACGTCCTTTCTATCGCTCTAGACATGCACAGATGTGATAGAGCCACAACGAAGTGTATAAACATTCTGTTGGAGCGCTGAGACGTTGTACGGACAAAGATACGTCCTTTATTTCACTCTAGACAGGCACAGATGCAAAAGAGCAACAACGAAGTGTATAATCATTCTGGTGGAGCGCTAGGACGCTGTACGGCCAAAGATACGTCCTTTCTATCGCTATAGATATTCAACGATGTAATAGAGCCACGACAAAGTGTATAATCATTCTGTTGGAGCGCTGAGACGTTGTACGACCACAGATACGTCCTTTCTATCGCTCTACCAATGCACAGATGTGATAGAGAAACAACGAAGTGTAGAATCATTCTGTTGGAGCGCTGAGACGTTGTACGGCCACAGATACGTCCTTTCTATCGCTCTAGACATGGACAGATGCAATAGAGCTCCAACGAAGTGTTTAATCATTTTGTTAGAGCGCCGAGACGTTGTACGGCCAAAGATACGTCCTTTTTTTCACTCTAGACAGGCACAGATGCAAAAGAGCAACAACGAAGTGTATAATCATTCTGTTAGAGCACTGAGACGTTGTACGATCACAGATACGTCCTTTCTATCGCTCTAGACATGCACAGATGTGATAGAGCCACAACGAAGTGTATAATCATTCTGTTGGAGCGCTGAGACGTTGTACGGCCACCGAAACGTCCTTTCTATCGCTCTAGACAGGCACAGATGCAAAAGAGCAACAACGGAGTGTATAATCATTCTGGTGGAGCGCTAGGACGCTGTACGGCCAAAGATACGTCCTTTCTATCGCTATAGATATTCAACGATGTAATAGAGCAACGACAAAGTGTATAATCATTCTGTTTGAGCGCTGAGACGTTGTACGACCACAGATACGTCCTTTCTATCGCTCTAGACATGCACAGATGTGATAGAGCCACAACGAAGTGTATAATCATTATGTTGGAGCGCTGAGACGTTGTACGGCCAAAGATACGTCCTATCTTTCGCTCTAGACATGCACAGATGCAAAAGAGCAACAACGAAGTGTATAATCAATCTGTTAGAGCGCTGGGACGTTGAACGATCACAGATACGTCCTTTCTATCGCTCTAGACATGCACAGATGTGATAGAGAAACAACGAAGTGTATAACCATTCTGTTGGAGCGCTGAGACGTTGTACGGCCACAGATACGTCCTTTCTATCGCTCTAGACATGGATAGATGCAATAGAGCTCCAACAAAGTGTTTAATCATTCTGTTAGAGCGCTGAGACGTTGTACGGCCAAAGATACGTCCTTTTTTTCACTCTAGACAGGCACAGATGCAAAAGAGCAACAACGAAGTGTATAATCATTCTGGTGGAGCACTAGGACGCTGTACGGCCAAAAATACGTCCTTTCTATCGCTCTAGACATGCACAGATGTGATAGAGCCACAACGAAGTGTATAATCATTCTGTCAGAGCGCTGAGATGCTGGACGGCCACAGATACGTCCTTTTTTTTCGCTCTAGACAGGCACAGATGCAAAAGAGCAACAACGGAATGTATAATCATTCTGGTGGAGCGCTAGGACGCTGTACGGCCAAAGATACGTCCTTTCTATCGCTATAGATATTCAACGATGTAATAGAGCCACAACGAAGTGTTTAATCATTCTGTTGGAGCGCTGAGACGTCGTATGGCCACAGATACGTCCTTTCTAAAGCTCTAGAGATGCACAGATGCAATAGAGCCACAAAGAAGTGTATAAGCATTCTGTTGGAGCGCTGATACATTGTACGGCCAAAGATACGTCCTTTCTTTCGCTCTAGAAATGCACAATTGCAATAGAGCCACAACGAAGTGTATAATCATTCTGTTGGAGCGCTGAGACGTTATACGGCCAAAGATACGTCCTTTCTTTCGCTCTAGACATGGACAGATGCAATAGAGCTCCAACGAAGTGTTTAATCATTCTGTTAGAGCGCTGAGACGTTGTACGGCCAAAGATACGTCCTTTCTTTCACTCTAGACACGCACAGATGCAAAAGAGCAACAACGAAGTGTATAACCATTCTGTTGGAGCGCTAAGACGTTGTACGGCCAACCATACGTCCTTTAGATCGCTCTAGACATGCGCAAAAGCAATAATGCAACGACGACGTGTATAATCATTCTGTTGGAGGGCTGAGACGTTGTACGGCCAAAGATACGTCCTTTCTATTGCTCTAGACATGAACAGATGTGATAGAGCCACGACGAAGTGTAAAATCATTCTGTTGGAGTGCTGAGATTGTTGTACGGCCAAAGATACGTCCTTTTTTCACTCGAGACTGGCAAAGATGCAAAAGAGCAACAACGAAGTGTATAATCATTCTGGTGGAGCGCTAGGACGCTGTACGGCCAAAGATACGTCCTTTCTATCGCTATAGATATTCAACGATGTAATAGAGCCACGACAAAGTGTAAAATCATTCTGTTGGTGCACTGAGACGTTATACGACCACATATACGTCCTTTCTATCGCTCTAGACATGCAAAGATGCAATAGAGCCACAAAGAAGTGTGTAAGCATTCTGTTGGAGCGCTGTGACCATGTACGGCCAAAGATACGTCCTTTCTATCGCTCTAGACATGGACGGATGCAATAGAGCTCCAACGAAGTGTTTAATCATTCTGTTGGAGCGCTGAGACGTTGTACGGCCAAAGATACGTCCTTTCTTTCACTCTAGACACGCACAGATGCAAAAGAGCAACAACGAAGTGTATAACCGTTCTGTTGGAGCGCTAAGACGTTGTACGGCCAAACATACGTCCTTTCGATCGCTCTAGACATGCGCAAAAGCAAAAATGCCACGACGACGTGTATAATCATTCTGTTGGAGGGCTGAGATGTTGTACGGCCAAAAATACGTCCTTTCTATCGCTCTAGACATGCTTAGATGCAATAATGCCACGACGAAGTGTATAATCATTCTGTTGGAGGGCAGAGACGTTGTACGGCCAAAGATACGTCCTTTCTATCGCTCTAGACATGCACAGATGCAATAGAGCCACGACGAAGTGTAAAATCATTCTGTTGGAGTGCTGAGATGTTGTACGGCCACAATCTCGTCCTTTCTTTCGCTCTAGACATTCAGAGATGTAATGGAGCCACAACGAAGTGTATACCCATTCTGTTGAAGCGCTGAGAGTTTTATGGCCACGATACGTCTTTTCTATCGCTCTAGACATGCACAGATGCAATAGAGCCCCAACGAAGTGTATAAGCATATTGTTGGAGGGCTAAGATGTTGTATGGCCACAGATACGTCTTTTCTAATGCTCTAGACATGCACAGATGCAATAGAGCCCCAACATATTTTAAAAGCATTCTGTTGGAGCGCTGAGACGTTGTACTGCCACAGATACGTTTTTTCTTTCGCTCTAGACATGCGCAGAGGCAAAAGAGCAACAACGAAGTGTATAATCATTCTGTTGGAGCACTGAGACGTTGTACGGGCACAGATACGTTCTTTCTATTGCTCGAGACATGCATAGATGCGATAGAGCCACAACGAAGTGTATAAGCATTTTGTTGAAGCGCTTAGCCGTTATACGGCCACACATACGATCTTTCTTTCGCTTTAGACATGCACAGATGCAGAAGAGCAACAACGAAGTGTATAATTATTCTGTTGGAGGGCTAACACGTTTTATGGCCAAAAATACGTCCATTCTACCGCTATAGACATTCAAAGATGTAATACAGCCACGACGAAGTGTATAATAAGTCTGTTGAAGCACTGAGACGCTGTACGGCCAAAGATACGTCCTTTTTGTCAATCTAGACATGCACAGATGCAATATAGCCACAATGAAGTGTTTAATCATTCTGTTGGAGCGCTGAGACGTTGTATGGATACAGGTACGTCCTTTTTATCGCTCTAGACATTCACAGATGAAATAGAGCCACAATGAAGGGTATACGCATTCTGTTGGAGGGCCGAGAGGTTGTATGGCCAAAAATTTGTCCTATCTATCTCTCTAGACATGCACAGATGCAATAGAGCACCAACGAACTGTCTAAGCATTCTGTTGGAGGGCTGAGACGTTGTACGACCACAAAAACGTCCTTTCTTTCGCTCTAGACATGCACAGATGCAATAGAGCCACAACGAAGTGTATAATCATTCTGTTGGAGCGCTGAGACGTTGTACGGCAAAAGATACGTCCTTTCTAACGCTCTAGACATACACAGATGCAAAAGAAGCACGACAAAGTGTATAATCACTGTGTTGGTGCTCTGAGACGTTGTACGGCCACAGATACGTCCTTTCTAACGCTCTAGACATACACAGAAGCACGACAAAGTGTATAATCACTGTGTTGGTGCTCTGAGACGTTGTACGGCCACAGATACGTCCTTTCTAACGCTCTAGACATACACAGAAGCACGACAAAGTGTATAATCACTGTGTTGGTTCACTGAGACGTTGTACGGCCACAGATACGTCCTTTCTATCAATTTAGACATGCACAAATGCGATAGAGCCACGACGAAGTATATAATCATTCTGTTGGAGCGCTGAGACGTTGTACGGCCAAAGATACGTCCTTTCTATCGCTCTAGACATGCACAGATGCAATAGAGCCGCGACGAAGTGTATAATTATTCTGTTGGAGTGCTGAGATGTTGTACGGCCACAATCTCGTCCTTTCTTTCGCTCTAGACATGCACAGATGCGATAGAGCCACAACGAAGGGTATAATCATTCTTTTAGAGCGCTGAGAAGTTGTACGGCCAAAGATTCGTCCTTTCTTTCGCTCTAGACATGCACAAAAGCAATAATGCCACGACGAAGTGTATAATCATTTTGTTGGAGGGCTGAGACGTTGTACGGCCACACATACGTCCTTAATATCGGTCTAGACCTGCACACATGCGATAGAGCCATAATGAAGTGTATGAAAAGTTTGTTGGAGCCCTGAGACGTTTTACGGCCAAAGATGCGTCCTTTTTATCGCTCAAGACATGCACAGATGCACTATACCCACAACAAAGTGTAGAATAATTCTAGTAGAGCGATAAGACGTTGTACGGCCACAGATACGTCCTTTCTATCGCTCTCGACATGCACAGATGCAATAGTGCCACAACAAAGAGTACAATGGTTCTGTTGGAGCGCTGAGACGTTGTACGGCCACAGATACGTTCTTTCTATCGCTCTAGACATGCACAGATGCGATAGAGCCACGACGAAGTGTATAATCATTCTGTTGGACTGCTGAGACGTTGTACGGCCACAGATACGTCCTTTCTATCGCTCTAGACATGCCAGGATGCAATAGAGCCACAATGAAGTGTATAATTATTCTGTTGGAGCGCTGAGACATTGTACGGCCACAGATACGTCTTTTCTATCGCTCTAGACATTCACAAAAGCAATTGAGCCACATAGAAGTGTATATTCATTCTGCTGGAGCGCTAAGACTTTGTAAGGCCACAGATACGTCCTTTCTAACGCTCTAGACATGCACAGATGCGATAGAGCCACGACGAAGTGTATAATCATTCTATTGGAGCGCTGAGACGTTGTACGACCGCAGATACGTCCTTTTTATCGGTCTACACCTGCACACATGCGATAGAGCCATAATGAAGTGTATAATAATACTGTTGGAGCGCTGAGACGTTTTACGGCCAAAGATGCGTCCTTCCTATTGCTCTAGAAATGCACAGATTCACAAGACCCACAACAAAGTGTAGAATAATTCTGGTAGAGCGATAAGACGTTGTACGGCCACAGATACGTCCTTTCTATCGCTCTCGACATGCACAGATGCAATAGTGCCACAACAAAGAGTACAATGGTTCTGTTGGAGCGCTTAGACGTTGTACGGCCACAGAAACGTTCTTTCTATCGCTCTAGACATGCACAGATGCGATAGAGCCACGACGAAGTGTATAATCATTCTGTTGGACTGCTGAGACGTTTTACGGCCACAGATACGTCCTTTCTATCGCTCTAGACATGCACAGATGCGATAGAGCCATGACGAAGTGTATAATCATTCTATTGGAGCGCTGAGACGTTGTACGGCCGCATATACGTCCTTTTTATCGGTCTAGACCTACACACATGCGATAGAGCCATAATGAAGGGTACGATAATACTGTTGGAGCGCTGAGACGTTTTACGGCCAAAGATGCGTCCTTCCTATCGCTCAAGACATGCACAGATGCACTATACCCACAACAAAGTGTAGAATAATTCTGGTAGAGCGATAAGACGTTGTACGGCCACAGATACGTCCTTTCTATCGCTCTCGACATGCACAGATGCAATAGTGCCACAACAAAGAGTACAATGGTTCTGTTGGAGCGCTGAGACATTGTACGGCCACAGATACGTTCTTTCTATCGCTCTAGACATGCACAGATGAGATAGAGCCACGACGAAGTGTATAATCATTCTGTTGGACTGCTGAGACGTTGTACGGCCACAGATACGTCCTTTCTATCGCTCTAGACATGCCAGGATGCAATAGAGCCACAATGAAGTGTATAATTATTCTGTTGGAGCGCTGAGCCGTTGTACGGCCGCAGATACGTCCTTTCTATCGCTCTAGACATTCACAAAAGCAATTAAGCCACATAGAAGTGTACAATCATTCTGTTCGAGCGCTGAGCCGTTGTACGGACACAGATACGTCCTTTCTAACGCTCTAGACAGGCACAGATGCGATAGAGCCACGACGAAGTGTATAATCATTCTATTGGAGCGCTGAGACGTTGTACGGCCACAGATACGTCCTTTCTATCGCTCTAGACATTCACAAAAGCAATAAAGCCACATAGAAGTGTATAATCATTCTGTTCGAGCGCTGAGACGTTGTACGGCCACAGATACGTCCTTTCTAACGCTCTAGACATGCACAGATGCGATAGAGGCACGACGAAGTGTATAATCATTCTATTGGAGCGCTGAGACGTTGTACGGCCGCATATACGTCCTTTTTATCGGTCTAGACCTACACACATGCGATAGAGCCATAATGAAGGGTACGATAATACTGTTGGAGCGCTGAGACGTTTTACGGCCAAAGATGCGTCCTTCCTATCGCTCAAGACATGCACAGATGCACTATACCCACAACAAAGTGTAGAATAATTCTGGTAGAGCGATAAGACGTTGTACGGCCACAGATACGTCCTTTCCATCGCTCTCGACATGCACAGATGCAATGGTGCCACAACAAAGAGTACAATGGTTCTGTTGGAGCGCTGAGACGTTGTACGGCCACAGATACGTTCTTTCTATCGCTCTAGACATGCACAGATGAGATAGAGCCACGACGAAGTGTATAATCATTCTATTGGAGCGCTGAGACGTTGTACGGCCGCATATACGTCCTTTTTGATCGGTCTAGACCTACACACATGCGATAGAGCCATAATGAAGGGTACGATAATACTGTTGGAGCGCTGAGACGTTTTACGGCCAAAGATGCGTCCTTCCTATCGCTCAAGACATGCACAGATGCACTATACCCACAACAAATTGTAGAATAATTCTGGTAGAGCGATAAGACGTTGTACGGTTACAGATACGTCCTTTCTATCGCTCTCGACATGCACAGATGCAATGGTGCCACAACAAAGAGTACAATGGTTCTGTTGGAGCGCTGAGACGTTGTACGGCCACAGATACGTTCTTTCTATCGCTCTAGACATGCACAGATGAGATAGAGCCACGACGAAGTGTATAATCATTCTGTTGGACTGCTGAGACGTTGTACGGCCACAGATACGTCCTTTCTATCGCTCTAGACATGCCAGGATGCAATAGAGCCACAATGAAGTGTATAATTATTCTGTTGGAGCGCTGAGACATTGTACGGCCACAGATACGTCTTTTAATCGCTCTACACATTCACAAAAGCAATTGAGCCACATAGAAGTGTATAATCATTCTGTTCGAGCGCTGGGCCGTTGTACGGCCACAGATACGTCCTTTCTAACGCTCTAGACATGCACAGATGCAATAGAGCCACGACGAAGTGTATATTCATTCTATTGGAGCGCTGAGACGTTGTACGGCCGCAGATACGTCCTTTCTATCGCTCTAGACATTCACAAAAGCAATTAAGCCACATAGAAGTGTACAATCATTCTGTTCGAGCGCTGAGCCGTTGTACGGACACAGATACGTCCTTTCTAACGCTCTAGACAGGCACAGATGCGATAGAGCCACGACGAAGTGTATAATCATTCTATTGGAGCGCTGAGACGTTGTACGGCCACAGATACGTCCTTTCTATCGCTCTAGACATTCACAAAAGCAATAAAGCCACATAGAAGTGTATAATCATTCTGTTCGAGCGCTGAGACGTTGTACGGCCACAGATACGTCCTTTCTAACGCTCTAGACATGCACAGATGCGATAGAGGCACGACGAAGTGTATAATCATTCTATTGGAGCGCTGAGACGTTGTACGGCCGCATATACGTCCTTTTTATCGGTCTAGACCTACACACATGCGATAGAGCCATAATGAAGGGTACGATAATACTGTTGGAGCGCTGAGACGTTTTACGGCCAAAGATGCGTCCTTCCTATCGCTCAAGACATGCACAGATGCACTATACCCACAACAAAGTGTAGAATAATTCTGGTAGAGCGATAAGACGTTGTACGGCCACAGATACGTCCTTTCTATCGCTCTCGACATGCACAGATGCAATGGTGCCACAACAAAGAGTACAATGGTTCTGTTGGAGCGCTGAGACGTTGTACGGCCACAGATACGTTCTTTCTATCGCTCTAGACATGCACAGATGAGATAGAGCCACGACGAAGTGTATAATCATTCTATTGGAGCGCTGAGACGTTGTACGGCCGCATATACGTCCTTTTTGATCGGTCTAGACCTACACACATGCGATAGAGCCATAATGAAGGGTACGATAATACTGTTGGAGCGCTGAGACGTTTTACGGCCAAAGATGCGTCCTTCCTATCGCTCAAGACATGCACAGATGCACTATACCCACAACAAAGTGTAGAATAATTCTGGTAGAGCGATAAGACGTTGTACGGTTACAGATACGTCCTTTCTATCGCTCTCGACATGCACAGATGCAATGGTGCCACAACAAAGAGTACAATGGTTCTGTTGGAGCGCTGAGACGTTGTACGGCCACAGATACGTTCTTTCTATCGCTCTAGACATGCACAGATGAGATAGAGCCACGACGAAGTGTATAATCATTCTGTTGGACTGCTGAGACGTTGTACGGCCACAGATACGTCCTTTCTATCGCTCTAGACATGCCAGGATGCAATAGAGCCACAATGAAGTGTATAATTATTCTGTTGGAGCGCTGAGACATTGTACGGCCACAGATACGTCTTTTAATCGCTCTACACATTCACAAAAGCAATTGAGCCACATAGAAGTGTATAATCATTCTGTTCGAGCGCTGGGCCGTTGTACGGCCACAGATACGTCCTTTCTAACGCTCTAGACATGCACAGATGCAATAGAGCCACGACGAAGTGTATATTCATTCTATTGGAGCGCTGAGACGTTGTACGGCCGCAGATACGTCCTTTCTATCGCTCTAGACATTCACAAAAGCAATTAAGCCACATAGAAGTGTACAATCATTCTGTTCGAGCGCTGAGCCGTTGTACGGACACAGATACGTCCTTTTTAACGCTCTAGACATGCACAGATGCGATAGAGCCACGACGAAGTGTATAATCATTCTATTGGAGCGCTGAGACGTTGTACGGCCGCAGATACGTTCTTAATATCGGTCTACACCTGCACACATGCGATAGAGCCATAATGAAGTGTATAATAATACTGTTGGAGCGCTGAGACGTTATACGGCCAAAGATGCGTCCTTCCTATCGATCTAGACGTGCAGAGATGCAATAGACCCACAAGAAAGTGTAGAATAATTCTGGTAGAGCGATAAGACGTTGTACGGTCACAGATACGTCCTTTCTATCGCTCTAGACGTGCACAGATGCAATAGTGCCACAACAAAGAGTACAATGGTTCTGTTGGAGCGCTGAGACGTTGTACGGCCATAGATACGTCCTTTCTATCGCTCTAGACATGCACAGATGCAATAGAGCCACAATGAAGTGCATAATAATACTGTTGGAGCGCTGAGACGTTGTACGGCCACAGATACATTCTTTCTATTGCTCGAGACATGCACAGATGCAATAGAGCCACAATGAAGTGTATAATAATACTGTTGGAGCGCTGAGACGTTGTACGGCCACAGATACGTTCTTTCTAATACTCGAGACATGCACAGATGCAATAGTGCCACAAAAAGAGTACAATGGTTCTGTTGGAGCGCTGATACGTTGTACGGCCACAGATACGTTCTTTCTATCGCTCTAGACATGCACAGATGCAATAGTGCCACAACAAATAGTACAATGGTTCTGTTGGAGCGCTGAGACGTTGTACGGCTACAGATACGTCCTTTCGATCGCTCTAGACATGCACAGATGCAATAGAGCCACAATGAAGTGTATAATAATACTGTTGGAGCGCCGGGACGTCTTACAGCCACAGTTACGTCCTTTCTTTCGCTCCAGACATGAACACATGCAATAGAGCTCCAACGAAGTGTCTAATCATTCTGTTGGAACGCTTAGAGGTTGTACGGCCACAGATACGTCTTTTATAACGCTCTAGACATACCAGGATGTAAAAGAGCCACAATAAAGTGTAGAATAATTCTGTTGCAGCGCTGAGACATTGTACGGCCACAGATACGTACTTTCTACTGCTCTACACATGAACAGAAGCAATATAGCCACATAGAAGTGTATAATCATTCTGTTCGAGCGCTGAGCCGTTGTACGGCCACAGATACGTTCTTTCTAATACTCGAGACATGCACAGATGCAATAGTGCCACAAAAAGAGTACAATGGTTCTGTTGGAGCGCTGATACGTTGTACGGCCACAGATACGTTCTTTCTATCGCTCTAGACATGCACAGATGCAATAGAGCCACAATGAAGTGTATAATAATACTGTTGGAGCGCTGGGACGTCTTACAGCCATAGATACGTCCTTTCTTTCGCTCCAGACATTCACACATGCAATAGAGCTCTAACGAAGTGTTTAATTATTCTGTTGGAGCGCGGAGAGTTGTACGGCCACAGATACGTCCTTTCTATCGCTCTAGACATGCACAGATGCAATAGAGCCACAATGAAGTGTATAATTTTTCTGTTGGAGGGCTGAGACATTGTACGGCCACAGATACGTCCTTTCTACCGCTCTAGACGTGCACAGATGCGATAGAGCCACGACGAAGTGTATAATCATTCTATTGGAGCGCTGAGACGTTGTACGGCCGCAGATACGTTCTTTTTATTGGTGTAGACCTGCACACATGCGATAGAGCCATACTGAAGTGCATAATAAAACGGTTGGAGCGCTGTGACGTTTTACGGCCAAAGATGCGTCCTTCCTATCGCTTTAGACATGCACAGATGCAATATACCCACAACAAAGTGTAGAATACATTCGGTAGAGCGATAAAACGTTGTACAGTCATAGATACGTCCTTTCTATCGCTCTAGACGTGCACAGATGCAATAGTGCCACAACAAAGAGTACAATGGTTCTGTTGGAGCGCTGAGACGTTGTACAGCCACAGATACGTCATTTCTATCGCTCTAGACATGCACAGATGCAATAGAGCCACAATGAAGTGTATAATAATACTGTTGGAGCGCTGGGACGTCTTACAGCCACAGATACGTCCTTTCTTTCGCTCCAGACATGCACACATGCAATAGAGCTCCAACGAAGTGTTTAATCATTCTGTTGGAGCGCTAAGACGTTGCACGGCCACAGATACGTCCTTTCTATCGCTCTCGACATGCACAGATGGGATAGAGCCACATCGAAGTGTACAATCATTCTGTCGGAGCGCTGAAACGTTGTACGGCCACAGATACGTCTTTTCTTTTGCTCTAGACAAGCACAGATGCAATAGAGCCACAACAAAGAGTACAATGGTTCTGTTGGAGCGCTGAGACGTTGTACGGCCACCGATACGTCCTTTCTATCGCTCTAGACATGCACAGATGCAATAGAGCCACAATGAAGTGTATAATAATACTGTCGGAGCGCTGGGACGTCTTATAGCCACAGATACGTCCTCTCTTTTGCTCCAGACATGCACACATGCAATAGAGCCACAACGAAGTGTATAATCATTCTGTTCGAGCGCTGAGCCGTTGTACGGCCACAGATACGTCCTTTCTATCGCTCTCGACATGCACAGATGGGATAAAGCCACATCAAAGTGTACAATCATTCTGTCGGAGCGCTGAAGCGTTGTACGGCCACAGATACGTCCTTTCGATTGCTGTAGACATGCACAGAAGCAATGGAGCCACATCGAAGTGTATAATTATTCTGTTGGAGCGCGGAGACGTTGTATGGCCACAGATACGTCCTTTCTATCGCTCTAGACATGCACAGATGCAATAGAGCCACAATGAAGTGTATAATTTTTCTGTTGGAGGGCTGAGACATTGTACGGCCACAGATACGTCCTTTCTACCGCTCTAGACATGCACAGATGCGATAGAGCCACGACGAAGTGTATAATCATTCTATTGGAGCGCTGAGACGTTGTACGACCGCAGATACGTCCTTTTTATCGGTCTAGACCTACACACATGCGATAGAGCCATAATGAAGGGTACGATAATACTGTTGGAGCGCTGAGACGTTTTACGGCCAAAGATGCGTCCTTCCTATCGCTCAAGACATGCACAGATGCACTATACCCACAACAAAGTGTAGAATAATTCTGGTAGAGCGATAAGACGTTGTACGGCCACAGATACGTCCTTTCTATCGCTCTCGACATGCACAGATGCAATAGTGCCACAACAAAGAGTACAATGGTTCTGTTGGAGCGCTGAGACGTTGTACAGCCACAGATATGTCCTTTCTATCTCTCTAGACATGCACAGATGCAATAGAGCCACAATGAAGTGTATAATAATACTGTTGGAGCGCTGGGACGTCTTACAGCCACAGATACGTTCTTTCTTTCGCTCCAGACATGCACACATGCAATAGAGCACACATGCAATAGAGCTCCAACGAAGTGTTTAATCATTCTGTTGGAGCGCTGAGACGTTGTACGGCCACAGATACGTTGTTTCTAATGCTCTCGACATGCACAGATGGAATAGAGCCACATCGAAGTGTACAATCATTCTGTCGGAGCGCTGAGACGTTGTACGGCCACAGATACGTCTTTTCGATCGCTCTAGACATGCACAGAAGCAATGGAGCCACATCGAAGTGTATAATCATTCTTTTGGAGCGCTGAGACGTTGTACGGCCACAAATACGTCCTTTCGATTGCTCCAGACATGCACAGATGCGATAGAGCCACGACGAAGTGTATAATTATTCTGTTGGAGCCCTGAGCCGCTGTACGGCCACAGATACGTCCTTTCTATCGCTCTAGACATGCACAGATGCAATAGAGCCACAATGAAGTGTATAATTTTTCTGTTGGAGTGCTGAGACCCTGTACGGCCACAGATACGTCCTTTCTACCGCTCTAGACATGCACAGATGCGATAGAGCCACGACGAAGTGTATAATCATTCTATTGGAGCGCTGAGACGTTGTACGGCCGCAGATACGTTCTTTTTATTGGTCTAGACTTGCACACATGCGATAGAGCCATAATGAAGTGTAAAATAATACTGTTGGAGCGCTGAGACGTTTTATGGCCAAAGATGCGTCCCTTCTATCGCTCTAGACATGCACAGATGCAATATTCCCACAACAAAGTGTAGAATAATTTCGGTAGAGCGAAAAGACGTTGTACGGTCACAGATACGTCCTTTCTATCGCTCTAGACGTGCACAGATGCAATAGTGCCACAACAAAGAGTACAATGGTTCTGTTGGAGCGCTGAGACGTTGTACAGCCACAGATACGTCCTTTCTATCTCTCTAGACATGCACAGATGCAATAGAGCCACAATGAAGTGTATAATAAGACTGTTGGAGCGCTGGGACGTCTTACAGCCACAGATACGTCTTTTATAACGCTCCAGACATGCACACATGCAATAGAGCTCCAACGAAGTGCTTAATCATTCTGTTGGAGCGCTGAGACGTTGTACGGCCACAGATACGTTGTTTCTAATGCTCTCGACATGCACAGATGGAATAGAGCCACATCAAAGTGTACAATCATTCTGTCGGAGCGCTGAGACGTTCTACGGCCACAGATACGTCCTTTCGATCGCTCTAGACATGCACAGAAGCAATAAAGCCACATCGAAGTGTATAATCATTCTGTTGGAGCGCTGAGACGCTGTACGGCCACAGATACGTCCTTTCGATTGCTCCAGACATGCACAGATGCGATAGAGCCACGACGAAGTGTATAATTATTCTGTTGGAGCCCTGAGCCGCTGTACGGCCAAAGCTACGACCTTTCTATCGCTCTAGACATTCACAAATGCAATAGAGCCACGACAAAATGTATAATCATTCTGTTGGAGCGCTGAGACGTTGTACGGTCGTAGAGACGTCGTTTCTATCGATCTAGACATGCACAGGATGAACAAAGCCACAACGAAGTGTATAATGATTCTGTTGGAGCGCTGAGGCGCCACAGATACGTTCTTTCTATCGCTCTGGACATGCACAGATGCAATAGAGCCACAATGAAATGTGTAATTATTCTGTTGGAGCGCTGAGACATTGTACGGCCATAGATACGTCCTTTCTACCGCTCTAGACATGTACAGAAGCAATAGAGCCACATAGAAGTGTAAAATCATTCTGTTTGAGCGCTGAGCCGTTGTAGGGCCACAGATGCGTCCTTCCTATCGCTCTAGACATGACAGTTGCAATAGACCCACAACAAAGTGTAGAATAGTTCTGGTAGAGCGATAAGACGTTGTACGGCCACAGATACGTCCTTTCTATCGCTCTCGACATGCACAGATGCAATAGTGCCACAACAAAGAGTACAATGGTTCTGTTGGAGCGCTGAGACGTTGTACGGCCAAAGATACGTTCTTCCTATCGCTCTAGACATGCACAGATGCGATAGAGCCACCACGAAGTGTATAATCATTCTGTTGGAGCGCTGGGACGTCTTACAGCCACATATACGTCCTTTCTTTCTCTCCAGACATGCACACATGCAATAGAGCTCCAACGAAATGTTTAATCATTCTGTTGGAGCGCTAAGACGTTGTACGGCCACAGATACGTCTTTTATAACGCTCTAGACATGCACAGATGCAATAGAGCCAGAATGAAGTGTATAATTATTCTGTTGGAGCGCTGAGACATTGTACGGCCACAGATACGCCCTTTCTATCGCTCTAGACATGCACAGAAGCAATAGAGCCACATAGAAGTGTATAATCATTCTGTTCGAGCGCTGAGCCGTTGTACGGCCACAGATACGTCCTTTCTAACGCTCTAGACATGCACAGATGCGATAGAGCCACGACGAAGTGTATGATCATTCTATTGGAGCGCTAAGACGTTGTACGGACGCAGATACGTCCTTTTTATCGGTCTAGACCTGCCCACATGCGATAGAGCCATAATGAAGTGTATAATAACACTGTTGGAGCGCTGAGACGTTTTACGGCCAAAGATGCGTCCTTTCTATCGCTCTAGACATGCACAGATGCAATAGACCCACAACAAAGTGTAGAATAATTCTGGTAGAGCGATAAGACGTTGTACGGTCACAGATACGTCCTTTCTATCGCTCTCGACGTGCACAGATGCAATAGTGCCACAACAAAGAGTACAATGGTTCTGTCGGAGCGCTGAGACGTTGTACGGCCACAGATACGTCCTTTCGATCGCTCTAGACATGCACAGATGCGATAGAGCCACAATAAAGTGTATAATAATACTTTTGGAGCGCTGGGACGTCTTACAGCCACAGATACGTCCTTTCTTTCGCTCCAGACATGCACACATGCAATAGAGCTCCAACGAAGTGTTTAATCATTCAGTTGGAGCGCTAAGACGTTGTACGGCCAAAGATACGTCCTTTATAACGCTCTAGACATGCACAGATGCAATAGAGCCAGAATGAAGTGTATAATTATTCTGTTGGAGCGCTGAGACATTGTACGGCCACAGATACGCCCTTTCTATCGCTCTAGACATGCACAGAAGCAATAGAGCCACATAGAAGTGTATAATCATTCTGTTCGAGCGCTGAGCCGTTGTACGGCCACAGATACGTCCTTTCTAACGCTCTAGACATGCACAGATGCGATAGAGCCACGACGAAGTGTATAATCATTTTATTGGAGCGCTGAGACGTTGTACGGCCGCAGATACGTTCTTTTTATTGGTCTAGACCTGCACACATGCGATAGAGCCATAATGAAGTGTACGATAATACTGTTGGAGCGCTGAGACGTTTTACGGCCAAAGATGCGTCCTTCCTATCGCTCTAGACATGCACAGATGCAATAGACCCACAACAAAGTGTAGAATAACTCTGGTAGAGCGATAAGACGTTGTACGGTCACAGATACGTCCATTCTATCGCTCTAGACATGCACAGATGCAATAGTGCCACAACAAATAGTACAATGGTTCTGTCGGAGCGCTGAGACGTTGTACGGCCACAGATACGTCCTTTCTATCGCCCTAGACATGATCAGATGCAAAAGAGCCACAATGAAGTGTATAATAATACTGTTGAAGCGCTGGGACGTCTTACAGCCACAGATACGTCCTTTCGTTCGCTCCAGACATGAACACATGCAATAGAGCTCCAACGAAGTGTTTAATCATTCTGTTGAAGCGCTGAGACGTTGTACGGCCACAGATACGTTCTTTCTAATGCTCTAGACATGCACAGATGCAATAGTGCCACAACAAAGAGTACAATGGTTCTGTTGGAGCGCTGAGACGTTGAACGGCCACAGATACGTCCTTTCTATCGCTCTAGACATGCACAGATGCAATAGAGCCACAATGAAGTGTATAATAATACTGTTGGAGCGCCGGGACGTCTTACAGCCACAGATACGTCCTTTCTTCCGCTCCAGACATGAACACATGCAATGGAGCTCCAACGAAGTGTCTAATCCTTCTGTTGGAGCACTAAGACGTTGTACGGCCACAGATACGTTCTTTCTATTGCTCTAGACATGCACAGATGCAATAGTGCCACAACAAAGAGTACAATGGTTCTGTTGGAGCGCTGAGACGTTGTACGGCTACAGATACGTCCTTTCTAACGCTCTAGACATGCACAGATGCAATAGAGCCACAAAGAAGTGTATAATCATTCTGTTAGAGCGCTAAGACGTTGTACGGCCACAGATACGTCTTTTCTTTCGCTCTAGAGATGCACAGAAGCAATAGAGCCACGACGAAGTTTAAAATCATTTTGTTGGAGTACTGAGACGTTGTCCGCCCACAGAAAAGTAGTACTTCTAATTTCAGAAGAATTAGTAAATGGGATAGTTGATAAAATAATTAAAGATCCGAACATAGCGATAACACCACCAATTTTTTTAGGAATAGATTTTAAAATTGCACAAAAAGGAAAAATATAATACGTCCTTTCTATCGCTCTAGACATGCACAGATGGAATAGAGCCACAATGAAGTGTATAGTTATTCTGTTGGAGCGTTGAGACATTGTACGGCCACAGATACGTCCTTTATAACGCTCTAGACATGCACAGATGCAATAGAGCCAGAATGAAGTGTATAATTATTCTGTTGGAGCGCTGAGACATTGTACGGCCACAGATACGCCCTTTCTATCGCTCTAGACATGCACAGAAGCAATAGAGCCACATAGAAGTGTATAATCATTCTGTTGGAGCGCTGAGCCGTTGTACGGCCACAGATACGTCCTTTATAACGCTCTAGACATGCACAGATGCGATAGAGCCACGACGAAGTGTATAATCATTTTATTGGAGCGCTGAGACGTTGTACGGCCGCAGATACGTTCTTTTTATTGGTCTAGACCTGCACACATGCGATAGAGCCATAATGAAGTGTACGATAATACTGTTGGAGCGCTGAGACGTTTTACGGCCAAAGATGCGTCCGTCCTATCGCTCTAGACATGCACAGATGCAATAGACCCACAACAAAGTGTAGAATAATTCTGGTAGAGCGATAAGACGTTGTACGGTTACAGATACGTCCATTCTATCGCTTTAGACATGCACAGATGCAATAGTGCCCCAACAAAGAGTACAATGGTTCTGTCGGAGCGCTGAGACGTTGTACGGCCACAGATACGTCCTTTCTATCGCCCTAGACATGCACAGATGCAAAAAAGCCACAATGAAGTGTATAATAAAACTGTTGAAGCGCTGGGACGTCTTACAGCCACAGATACGTCCTTTCGTTCGCTCCAGACATGAACACACGCAATAGAGCTCCAACGAAGTGTTTAATCATTCTGTTGTAGCGCTGAGACGTTGTACGGCCACAGATACGTTCTTTCTAATGCTCTAGACATGCACAGATGCAATAGTGCCACAACAAAGAGTACAATGGTTCTGTTGGAGCGCTGAGATGTTGTACGGCCACAGATACGTCCTTTCTATCGCTCTAGACATCCACACATGGAATTGAGCCCCAACGCAGTGTACAATCATTCTGTTGGAGCGCTGAGATGTTGTGCGGCCAAAGATACGTCCTTTCTATCGCTCTAGACATGCACAGATGCAATGGAGCCCCAACGAAGTGTATAATCATTCTGGTGGAGCGCTGAGACGTTGTGTGGCCACAGGTACGTCCTTTGTATCGCTCTAGACATGCCCAGATGAAATAGAGACAGAAAAAGTGTATAATCATTCTGATGGATCATTAAGACGTTGTACGGCCCAAGATACGTCCTTTCTATCGCTCTAGGCATGCACAGATGCGATAGAGTCCCAACGAAGTGTATAATCATTCTGCTGGAGCGCTGAGACTTTTTACGGCCACAGATACGTCTTTCCATCGCTCTAGACATGCACAGGATGAAAAAAGCCACAACGATGTGTAAATTCATTCTGTAAAGGCGCGGAGACATTGTACGGCCGCAGATACGTCCATTATAACGCTCAAGACATGCACAGATGCACTAGAGCCCCAACGAAATCTATGATCATTCTGTTGGAGCGCTGAGACATTGTACGGCCACAGATACATCCTTTCTATCGCTCTAGACATACACACAAGCAATAGAGCCACATCGAAGTGTATAATCATTCTGTTGGAGCGCTGACACGTTGAGCGGCCGCAGATTCGTCCTTTCTATCGCTCTAGACATGCACAGATGCAATAGTGCTGCAGCGAAGTGTATAATCATTCTGTTGGAGCGTTGAGACGTTGTACGGCCACAGATACGTTGTTTCTATCGCTCTCGACATGCACAGATGCGATAGAGCCACATCGAAGTATATAATTATTCTGTCGGAGCAATAAGACGTTTTTCAGCTTAAGATAAGTCCTTTCTATCGCTCAAGACATGCACAGATGGAATAGAGCCGCAACGAAGTTTATATTTTTTTGTTAGAGCGCTGAGACGTTGTACGGCCAAAATTACGTCCTTTCAATCGCTTTAGACATATACAGATGCAATAGAGCCCAAACGAGTGCATAAGCATTCTGTTGGATCGCTGAGACGTTGTACGGCAACAGATACGTCATTTCTATCGCTCTAGACATCCACAGATGCAATCAAGTTACAACGAAGTGTACACATTCTTTTGGAGCGCTAAGCGGTTGTACGGCCGCAGATTCGTCCTTTCTATCGCTCTAGCCGTGGTCAGATGCGATAGAGCCACGACGAAGTGTATAATTATTCTTTTGGAGCCCTGAGACGTTGTACGGCCACAGATACGTCATTTCTATCGCTCTGAACATGCACAGATGCAATAGAGCTCCAACGAAGTGTTTAATCATTCTGTTGGAGCGCTGAGATGTTGTACGGCCACAGATACGTCCTTTTTAGCACTCTAGACATGCACAGATGCGTTATAACCACCACGAAGTGTATAATCATTCTGTTATAGCGCTGAGACGCTGTACGGCCACAGATACGTCCTTTCTATCGCTCAAGACATTCACAGATGAAATAGGGCCACAACGGGGGGTATAATCATACTGTTGAGGCGCTGAGACGTTGAACGACCATAGAAACGTCCTTTCTAACGCTCTAGACATGCGCAGATGCGATAAAGCCACGACGAAGTATATAATCATTCTGTGTGAGCGCTGAGACGTTGTACGGCCACAGATACGTCATTTCTATCGCTATAGACATGCACAGATGCAATAGATCTTCAACGAAGTGTTTACTCATTCTGTTGGAGCGCTGAGACGTTGTACGGCCACAGATACGTCATTTATAACACTCTAGACATGCACAGATGCAATAGTGCCACAACAAAGTGTATAATCATTCTGTTGGAGTGCAGAGAAGTTGTACGGCCGCAGATACGTCTTTTCTATCGCTCCAGACATGCATAGATGCAATAGTGCCACAACGAAGTGTATAATCATTCTGTTGGAGCGCTGAGAAGTTGTACGGCCGCCGATACGTCTTTTCTATCGCTCCAGACAAGCACAGATACAATAGAGCCACAACGAAGTGTATAATCATTCTGTTGGAGCGCTGAGACGTTGTGCGGACAAAGATACGTCCTTTTTATCGCTCTAGGCATGCACAGATGCAACGGAGCCCCATGGAAGTGTATAATTTTTTTTTTGGAGCGCTGAGACGTTGTGCGGCTACAGATACCACTTTTTATCGCTCTAGGCATGCACAGATGCAATGTAGCCCCAACGAAGTGTATAATCATTCAGTTGGAGCGCTGAGACGTTGTGCGGCCACAGATACGTCCTTTCTATCGCTCTAGGCATGCACAGATGAAATTGAGCCCCAAGGAAGCGTATAATCATTCTGTTGGAGTATTAAGACGTTGTGAGGCCACAAATACGTCCTTTCTATCGCTCAAGACATGCATACATGCAATGGAGCCCCAACGAAGTGTATAATCATTCTTTTGGAGCGCTGAGACGTTGTACGGCCACAGATACGTCATTTCTATCGCTCTGAACATGCACAGATGCAATAGATCTTCAACGAAGTGTTTAATCATTCTGTTGGAGCGCTGAGACGTTGTACGGCCACAGATACGTCATTTATAACACTCTAGACATGCACAGATGCAATAGTGCCACAACAAAGTGTATAATCATTCTGTTGGAGTGCAGAGAAGTTGTACGGCCGCAGATACGTCTTTTCTATCGCTCCAGACATGCATAGATGCAATAGTGCCACAACAAAGTGTATAATCATTCTGTTGGAGTGCAGAGAAGTTGTACGGCCGCAGATACGTCTTTTCTATCGCTCCAGACATGCATAGATGCAATAGTGCCACAACGAAGTGTATAATCATTCTGTTGGAGCGCTGAGAAGTTGTACGGCCGCAGATACGTCTTTTCTATCGCTCCAGACAAGCACAGATACAATAGAGCCACAACGAAGTGTATAATCATTCTGTTGGAGCGCTGAGAAGTTGTACGGCCGCCGATACGTCTTTTCTATCGCTCCAGACAAGCACAGATACAATAGAGCCACAACGAAGTGTATAATCATTCTGTTGGAGCGCTGAGACGTTGTGCGGACAAAGATACGTCCTTTTTATCGCTCTAGGCATGCACAGATGCAACGGAGCCCCATGGAAGTGTATAATTTTTTTTTTGGAGCGCTGAGACGTTGTGCGGCTACAGATACCACTTTTTATCGCTCTAGGCATGCACAGATGCAATGTAGCCCCAACGAAGTGTATAATCATTCAGTTGAGCGCTGAGACGTTGTGCGGCCACAGATACGTCCTTTCTATCGCTCTAGGCATGCACAGATGAAATTGAGCCCCAAGGAAGCGTATAATCATTCTGTTGGAGTATTGAGACGTTGTAGGCCACAAATACGTCCTTTCTATCGCTCAAGACATGCATAGATGCAATAGAGCCCCAACGAAGTGTATAATCATTCTGTTGGAGCGCTGAGACGTTGTACGGCAACAGATACGTCATTTCTATCGCTCTAAACATGCACAGATGCAATAGATCTTCAACGAAGTGTTTAATCATTCTGTTGGAGCGCTGAGACGTTGTACGGCCCAGATACGTCATTTATACACTCTAGACATGCACAGATGCAATAGTGCCAAACAAAGTGTATAATCATTCTGTTGGGTGCAGAGAAGTTGTACGGCCGCAGATACGTCTTTTCTATCGCTCTAGACATGCATAGATGCAATAGAGCCCCAACGAAGTGTATAATCATTCTGTTGGAGCGCTGAGAAGTTGTACGGCCGCAGATACGTCTTTTCTATCGCTCCGCAAGCACAGATACAATAGAGCCACAACGAAGTGTATAATTCATCTGTTGGAGCGCTGAGACGTTGTGCGGACAAAGATACGTCCTTTTTATCGCTCTAGGCATGCACAGATGCAACGGAGCCCCATGGAAGTGTATAATTTTTTTTTTGGAGCGCTGAGACGTTGTGCGGCTACAGATACCACTTTTTATCGCTCTAGGCATGCACAGATGCAATGTAGCCCCAACGAAGTGTATAATCATTCAGTTGGAGCGCTGAGACGTTGTGCGGCCACAGATACGTCCTTTCTATCGCTCTAGGCATGCACAGATGAAATTGAGCCCCAAGGAAGCGTATAATCATTCTGTTGGAGTATTAAGACGTTGTGAGGCCACAAATACGTCCTTTCTATCGCTCTAGACATGCATACATGCAATGGAGCCCCAACGAAGTGTATAATCATTCTTTTGGAGCGCTGAGACGTTGTAAGGCCAAAGATACGTCCTTTTTATCGCTCTAGGCACGCACAGACGCAATGGAGCCCCAACGAAGTGTATAATCATTCTGTTAGAGCGCTAAGACGCTGTACACACCCAGGAACGTCCTTTCTATCGCTCTAGACATGCACAGATGCAATGTAGCCCCAACGAATTGTATGATCATTATGTTGGAGCGCTAAGACGTTGTACAGCCACAGATACGTCCTTTCTATCGCTCTAGACATGCACAGATGCAATGCAGCCACAACGCAGTGTATAATGATTCTGTTGGAGCGCTGAGACGTTGTACGGCCACAGATACGTCCTTTCTATCACTCTAGACATGCACACATGGAATTGAGCCCCAACGAAGTGTATAATCATTCTGTTGGAGCTCTGAGACGTTGTGCGGCCAAAGATACGTCCTTTTTATCGCTCTAGGCACGCACAGATGCAATGGAGCCCCAACGAAGTGTATAATCATTCTGTTAGAGTGCTGAGACGCTGTACGGCCACAGGTACGTCCTTTGTATCGCTCTAGACATGCCCAGATGAAATAGAGCCCCAACGAAGTGTATGATCATTATGTTGGAGCGCTAAGACGTTGTACAGCCACAGATACGTCCTTTCTATCGCTATAGACATGCACAGATGTAATGCAGCCACAACCCAGTGTATAATCATTCTGTTGGAGCGCTGAGACGTTGTACGGCCACAGATACGTCCTTTCTATCGCTCTAGACATGCACACATGGAATTGAGCCCCAACGAAGTGTATAATCATTCTGTTGGAGCTCTGAGACGTTGTGCGGCCAAAGATACGTCCTTTTTATCGCTCTAGGCACGCACAGATGCAATGGAGCCCCAACGAAGTGTATAATCATTCTGTTAGAGCGCTGAGACGTTGTGCGGCCAAAGATACGTCTTTTTTATCATTCTAGGCATGCACAGATATAATTGAGCCCCAACGGAGTGTATATTCATTCTGTTAGATTGCTGAGACGTTGTGCGGCCAACAGATTCGTCCTTTTTATCGCTCTAGGCATGCATACATGCAATCAAGCCAGAACAAAGTGCATAATCATTCTGCTGGAGCATTAAGACGTTGTACGGCCAAGGATACGTCCTTTCTATCGCTCTAGACATGCACAGATGGAACTGAGCCCCAACGAAGTGTATAATCATTCTGCTGGAGCATTAAGACGTTGTGCGGCCACAAATACGTCTTTCTTATCGCTCTAGGCATGCACAGATGCAATGGAGCCCCAACGAAGTGTATAATCATTCTGTTGGAGCGCTGAGACGTTGTGCGGCCACAGATACGTCCTTTTTATCGCTCTAGACATGCACAAATGGAATTGAGCCCCAACGAAGTGTATAATAATTCTGCTGGAGCATTAAGACGTTGTGCGGCCACAGATACGTCCTTTCTATCGCTCTAGACAGGCACAGATGAAAAAGAGCCCCAACGAAGTGTATAATCATTCTGTTGGAGCGCTAAGACGTTGTTAGGCCACAGATACGTCCTTTCTATCGCTCTAGACATGCATACATGCAATAGAGCCAGAACAAAGTGTATAATCATTCTGTTGGAGCTCTGAGACGTTGTGCGGCCAAAGATACGTCCTTTCTATCGCTCTAGGCACGCACAGATGCAATGGAGCCCCAACGAAGTGTATAATCCTTCTGTTGGAGCGCTGAGACGTTGTACGGCCACAGATACGTTCTTTCTATCGCTCTAGACATGCACAGATGAAAAAGAGCCCCAACGAATTGTATAATCATTCTGTTCGAGCGCTGAGACGTTGTGCAGCCAAAGATACGTCCTTTCTATCGCTATAGACATGCACAGATGCATTGGAGCCCCAGCGAAGTGTATAATCATTCTGTTGGATCGCTGAGACGTTGTGCGGCCACAGATACGTCCTTTCTATCGCTCTAGACATGCATTCATGCAATAGAGACAGAACCAAGTGTATAAACATTCTGCTGGAGCATTAGGACGTTGTACGGCCACAGATACGTCCTTTCTTTCGCTCTAAACATGCACAGAAGCAATAAAGCCCCAACGAAGTGAATAATCATACTGTTGGAGCGCTAAGACGTTGTGCGGCAAAAAATACGTCCTTTTTATCATTCTAGGCATGCACAGATGGAATTGAGCCCCAACGGAGTGTATAATCATTCTGTTAGATTCCTGAGACGTTGTGCGGCCACAGATACGTCCTTTTTATCGCTCTAGGCATGAACAGATGCAATGGAGCCCCAACGAAGTGACTAATCATTCTGTTGGAGCGCTGAGACGTTGTGCGGCCACAGATACGTCCTTTCTATCGCTCTAGACAAGCATACATGCAATAGAGCCCCAACAAAGTGTATAATCATTCTGATGGAGCATTAAGACGTTGAACGGCAACAGATACGTTCTTTCTATCGCTCTAGACATGCACAGATGAAATAGAGCCCCAACGAATTGTATAATCATTCTGTTCGAGCGCTGAGACGTTGTGCAGCCAAAGATACGTCCTTTCTATCGCTATAGACATGCACAGATGCATTGGAGCCCCAGCGAAGTGTATAATCATTCTGTTGGAGCGCTGAGACGTTGTGCGGCCACAGATACGTCCTTTCTATCGCTCTAGACATGCATTCATGCAATGAAGCCTCAACGAAGTGTATAATCATTCTGCTGGAGCATTAAGACGTTGTACGGCCACAGATACGTTCTTTCTATCGCTCTAGACATGCACAGATGAAATAGAGCCCCAACGAAGTGTATAATAATTCTGCTGGAGCATTAAGACGTTGTGCGGCCAAAGATACGT
>MBPM02000280.1:0-37375 GCA_001695595.3 Plasmopara viticola | reverse complement strand
ACATACGTCCTTTCTATCATTCTAGACGTGTGCAGACGCAATAGAACCACCACTAAGCGTATATTTGCTTCGTGAAGTACTGTGAAGATACACGGCCATACGTACGTCCTTTCTATCTTTCAAGACGTGCGCAGACGCAATAGAGCAACAACGAAGCGTATATTCGCTCTCGTAAAGTGCTGTGAAGATACACGGCCATACATACGTCCTTTCTAGCATTCTAGACGTGCGAAGACGCATAGAACCACTACTAAGCGTATATTCGCTCTCGTGATGTTACTGTGAAGATATACGGCCATACATACGTCCTTTCTATCATTCTAGACGTGCGAAGACGCAATAGAACCACCACTAAGCGTATATTTGCTTTGTGAAGTGCTGTGAAGATATTCGGCCATAGATACGTCCATTCTATCATTCGAGACGTGTGCAGACGCAATAGAACCACCACTAAGCGTATATTTTGCTTTGTGAAGTGCTGTGAAGATACACGGCCATACATACGTCTTTCTATTTTCATGACGTGCGCAGATGCAATAGAGCAACAACGAAGCGTATATATTTGCTTCGTGAGTGCTGTGAAGATATACGGCCATAGATACGTCCTTTTTATCATTCTAGACGTGCGCAGACACAAAATAGCAACAACAAAGCGTAGATTCGCTCTTGTGAAGTTCTGAGATATTATACGACCATAGCATCGTCCTTTCTATCGTTCTAGACGTGCGAAGTCGCAATAAAGCAACACCAACGTGTATATTCGCTCTTAGGAAGTGGTGGGATGATATACGGCCATAAATACGTCCTTTCTATCATTCTAGACGTGCGAAGACGCAATAGAACCACCACTAAGCGTATATTTGCTTTGTGAAGTGCTGTGAAGATATACGGCCATAGATACGTCCTTTCTATCTATCTAGACGTGCGAAGACGCAATAGAACCACAACTAAGCGTATATTTGCTTTGTGAAGTGCTGTGAAGATATACGGCCATAGATACGTCTTTCTTTCATTCAAGAAGTGCGCAGACGCAATAGAACCACCACGAAGCGTATATTCGCTCTCGTGAAGTGCTGGGATGATGTACGGCCATAGATACGTCCTTTCTATCATTCTAGACGTGCGCAGACGCAATAAAGCAACAACAAAGCGTATATTTACTTTTGGGAAGTGCTGGGATGATACACGGCCATACATACGTCCTTTCTATCATTCTAGACGTGTGCAGACGCAATAGAACCACCACTAAGCGTATATTTGCTTCGTGAAGTACTGTGAAGATACACGGCCATACGTACGTCATTTCTATCTTTCAAGACGTGCGCAGACGCAATAGAGCAACAACGAAGCGTATATTCGCTCTCGTAAAGTGCTGTGAAGATACACGGCCATACATACGTCCTTTCTAGCATTCTAGACGTGCGAAGACGCAATAGAACCACTACTAAGCGTATATTCGCTCTCGTGATGTACTGTGAAGATATACGGCCATACATACGTCCTTTCTATCATTCTAGACGTGCGAAGACGCAATAGAACCACCACTAAGCGTTATTTTGCTTTGTGAAGTGCTGTGAAGATATTCGGCCATAGATACGTCCATTCTATCATTCGAGACGTGTGCAGACGCAATAGAACCACCACTAAGCGTATATTTTGCTTTGTGAAGTGCTGTGAAGATACACGGCCATACATACGTCCTTTCTATCTTTCATGACGTGCGCAGATGCAATAGAGCAACAACGAAGCGTATATTTGCTTCGTGAAGTGCTGTGAAGATACACGGCCATAGATACGTCCTTTTTATCATTCTAGACGTGCGCAGACACAAAATAGCAACAACAAAGCGTAGATTCGCTCTTGTGAAGTTCTGAGATATTATACGACCATAGCATCGTCCTTTCTATCGTTCTAGACGTGCGAAGTCGCAATAAAGCAACACCAACGTGTATATTCGCTCTTAGGAAGTGGTGGGATGATATACGGCCATAAATACGTCCTTTCTATCATTCTAGACGTGCGAAGACGCAATAGAACCACCACTAAGCGTATATTTGCTTTGTGAAGTGCTGTGAAGATATACGGCCATAGATACGTCCTTTCTATCTATCTAGACGTGCGAAGACGCAATAGAACCACCACTAAGCGTATATTTGCTTTGTGAAGTGCTGTGAAGATATACGGCCATAGATACGTCCTTTCTATCATTCAAGAAGTGCGCAGACGCAATAGAACCACCACTAAGCGTATATTCGCTCTCGTGAAGTGCTGGGATGATGTACGGCCATCGATACGTCCTTTCTATCATTCTAGACGTGGGCAGACGCAATAGAGCAACAACAAAGCGTATATTTACTTTTGGGAAGTGCTGGGATGATACACGGCCATAGATACGTGATTTCTATCATTCTAACGTGTGCAGACGCAATCGAACCACCACTAAGCGTATATTTGCTTCGTGAAGTGCTGTGAAGATACACGGCCATACATACGTCTTAAGCACACTTTCAAGACGTGCGCAGACGCTATTGAGCAACAACGAAGCGTATATTTGCTTCGTGAAGTGCTGTGAAGATCCACGGCCATGGATACGTCCTTTCTATCAATCTAGACGTGCGCAGACGCAATAGAGCAACAACAAAGCGTATATTTGCTCTCGTGAAGTGCTGTGAAGATATACGGCCATACATACGTCTTTTCTATCTTTCTAGACGTGTGCAGACGCAATAGAACCACCACTAAGCGTATATTTGCTTTGTGAAGTGCTGTGAAGATACACGGCCATACATACGTCCTTTCTATCTTTCTAGACGTGCGCAGACGCAATAGAGAGACAACGAAGCGTATATTCGCTCTTGTGAAGTGCTAGGAAGATATACGGCCAAAGATACGTGATTTCTATCATTCTAGACGTGTGCAGACACAATAGAACCTTCACTAAGCGTATATTGGCTTCGTGAAGTGCTGTGAAGATACACGGCCATACATACGTCTTATGCACACTTTCAAGACGTGCGCAGACGCTATAGAACAACAACGAAGCGTATATTTGCTTCGTGAAGTGCTGGAAGATACACGGCCATAGATACGTCCTTTCTATCATTCTAGACGTTCGAAGACGCAATAGAACCACCACTGAGCGTATATTTGCTTTGTGAAGTGCTGTGAAGATATACGGCCATAGATACGTCCTTTCTATCCTTCAAGAATTGCGCAGACGCAATAGAACCACCACTACGCGTATATTCGCTCTCGTGAAGTGCTGGGATGATGTACGGCCATCGATACGTCCTATCTATCTTTCTAGACGTGGCAGACGCAATAGAGCAACAACAAAGCGTATATTTACTTTTGGGAAGTGCTGGATGATACACGGCCATAGATACGTGGTTTCTATCATTCTAGACGTGTGCAGACGCAATAGAACCACCGCTAAGCGTATATTTGCTTCGTGAAGTGCTGTGAAGATATACGGCCATACATACGTCTTAAGCACACTTTCAAGACGTGCGCAGACGCTATAGAGCAACAACAAAGCGTATATTCGCTCTCGTGATGTGCTGTGAAGATATACGGCCATACATACGTCCTTTCTATCATTCTAGACGTGCGAAGACGCAATAGAACCACCACTAAGCGTAAATTTGCTTTGTGAAGTGCTGTGAAGATATACGGCCATAGATACGTCCTTTCTATCATTCAAGAAGTGCGCAGGCGCAATAGAACAGCAACGAAGCGTATATTTGCTTCGTGAAGTGCTGGAAGATACACGGCCATAGATACGTCCTTTCTATCATTCTAGACGTTCGAAGACGCAATAGAACCACCACTAAGCGTATATTTGGTTTGTGAAGTGCTGTGAAGATATACGGCCATAGATACGTCCTTTCTATCATTCAAGAATTGCGCAGACGCAATAGAACCACCACTAAGCGTATATTCGCTCTCGTGAAGTGCTGGATGATGTACGGCCATCGATACGTCCTTTCTATCATTCTAGACGTGGGCAGACGCAATAGAACCACACTAAGCGTATATTGCTTTGTGAAGTGCTGTGAAGACATTCGGCCATAGATACGTCCATTCTATCATTCGAGACGTGTGCAGACGCAATAGAACACCACTAAGCGTATATTTTGCTTTGTGAAGTGCTGTGAAGATACACGGCCATACATACGTCCTTTCTATCTTTCATGACGTGCGCAGATGCAATAGAACAACAACGAAGCGTATATTTGCTTCGTGAAGTGCTGGAAGATACACGGCCATAGATACGTCCTTTCTATCATTCTAGACGTTCGAAGACGCAATAGAACACCACTGAGCGTATATTTGCTTTGTGAAGTGCTGTGAAGATATACGGCCATAGATACGTCCTTTCTATCCTTCAAGAATTGCGCAGACGCAATAGAACCACCACTAAGCGTATATTCGCTCTCGTGAAGTGCTGGGATGATGTACGGCCATCGATACGTCCTATCTATCATTCTAGACGTGGGCAGACGCAATAGAGCAACAACAAAGCGTATATTTACTTTTGGGAAGTGCTGGGATGATACACGGCCATAGATACGTGGTTTCTATCATTCTAGACGTGTGCAGACGCAATAGAACCACCGCTAAGCGTATATTTGCTTCGTGAAGTGCTGTGAAGATATACGGCCATACATACGTCTTAAGCACACTTTCAAGACGTGCGCAGACGCTATAGAGCAACAACAAAGCGTATATTCGCTCTCGTGATGTGCTGTGAAGATATACGGCCATACATACGTCCTTTCTATCATTCTAGACGTGCGAAGACGCAATAGAACCACCACTAAGCGTAAATTTGCTTTGTGAAGTGCTGTGAAGATATACGGCCATAGATACGTCCTTTCTATCATTCAAGAAGTGCGCAGGCGCAATAGAACAGCAACGAAGCGTATATTTGCTTCGTGAAGTGCTGGAAGATACACGGCCATAGATACGTCCTTTCTATCATTCTAGACGTTCGAAGACGCAATAGAACCACCACTAAGCGTATATTTGCTTTGTGAAGTGCTGTGAAGATATACGGCCATAGATACGTCCTTTCTATCATTCAAGAATTGCGCAGACGCAATAGAACCACCACTAAGCGTATATTCGCTCTCGTGAAGTGCTGGGATGATGTACGGCCATCGATACGTCCTTTCTATCATTCTAGACGTGGGCAGACGCAATAGAACCACCACTAAGCGTATATTTGCTTTGTGAAGTGCTGTGAAGATATTCGGCCATAGATACGTCCATTCTATCATTCGAGACGTGTGCAGACGCAATAGAACCACCACTAAGCGTATATTTTGCTTTGTGAAGTGCTGTGAAGATACACGGCCATACATACGTCCTTTCTATCTTTCATGACGTGCGCAGATGCAATAGAACAACAACGAAGCGTATATTTGCTTCGTGAAGTGCTGGAAGATACACGGCCATAGATACGTCCTTTCTATCATTCTAGACGTTCGAAGACGCAATAGAACCACCACTGAGCGTATATTTGCTTTGTGAAGTGCTGTGAAGATATACGGCCATAGATACGTCCTTTCTATCCTTCAAGAATTGCGCAGACGCAATAGAACCACCACTAAGCGTATATTCGCTCTCGTGAAGTGCTGGGATGATGTACGGCCATCGATACGTCCTATCTATCATTCTAGACGTGGGCAGACGCAATAGAGCAACAACAAAGCGTATATTTACTTTTGGGAAGTGCTGGATGATACACGGCCATAGATACGTGGTTTCTATCATTCTAGACGTGTGCAGACGCAATAGAACCACCGCTAAGCGTATATTTGCTTCGTGAAGTGCTGTGAAGATATACGGCCATACATACGTCTTAAGCACACTTTCAAGACGTGCGCAGACGCTATAGAGCAACAACAAAGCGTATATTCGCTCTCGTGATGTGCTGTGAAGATATACGGCCATACATACGTCCTTTCTATCATTCTAGACGTGCGAAGACGCAATAGAACCACCACTAAGCGTATAATTTGCTTTGTGAAGTGCTGTGAAGATATACGGCCATAGATACGTCCTTTCTATCATTCAAGAAGTGCGCAGGCGCAATAGAACAGCAACGAAGCGTATATTTGCTTCGTGAAGTGCTGGAAAATACACGGCCATAGATACGTCCTTTCTATCATTCTAGACGTTCGAAGACGCAATAGAACCACCACTAAGCGTATATTTGGTTTCTGAAGTGCTGTGAAGATATACGGCCATAGATACGTCCTTTCTATCATTCAAGAATTGCGCAGACGCAATAGAACCACCACTAAGCGTATATTCGCTCTCGTGAAGTGCTGGGATGATGTACGGCCATCGATACGTCCTTTCTATCATTCTAGACGTGGGCAGACGCAATAGAGCAACAACAAAGCGTATATTTGCTCTCGTGAAGTGTTGTGAAGATATACGGCCAGACATACGTCTTTTCTATCTTTGTAGACGTGTGCAGACGCAATAGAACCACCACTAAGCGTATATTTGCTTTGTGAAGTGCTGTGAAGATACACGGCCATACATACGTCCTTTCTATCTTTCTAGACGTGCGCAGACGCAATAGAGCAACAACGAAGCGTATATTCGCTCTTGTGAAGTGCTAGGAAGATATACGGCCATAGATACGTGATTTCTATCATTCTAGACGTGTGCAGACGCAATAGAACCTTCACTAAGCGTATATTGGCTCTCGTAAAGTGCTGTGAAGATACACGGCCATACATACGTCTTAAGCACACTTTCAAGACGTGCGCAGACGCTATAGAACAACAACGAAGCGTATATTTGCTTCGTGAAGTGCTGGAAGATACACGGCCATAGATACGTCCTTTCTATCATTCTAGACGTTCGAAGACGCAATAGAACCACCACTAAGCGTATATTTGCTTTGTGAAGTGCTGTGAAGATATACGGCCATAGATACGTCCTTTCTATCATTCAAGAACTGCGCAGACGCAATAGAACCACAACTAAGCGTATATTCTCTCTCGTGAAGTGCTGGGATGATGTACGGCCATCGATACGTCCTTTCTATCATTCTAGACGTGGGCAGACGCAATAGAGCAACAACAAAGCGTATATTTACTTTTGGGAAGTGCTGGGATGATACACGGCCATAGATACGTGGTTTCTATCATTCTAGACGTGTGCAGACGCAATAGAAGCACCGCTCAGCGTATATTTGCTTCGTGAAGTGCTGTGAAGATATACGGCCATACATACGTCTTAAGCACACTTTCAAGACGTGCGCAGACGCTATAGAGCAACAACAAAGCGTATATTCGCTCTCGTGATGTGCTGTGAAGATATACGGCCATACATACGTCCTTTCTATCATTCTAGACGTGCGAAGACGCAATAGAACCACCACTAAGCGTATATTTGCTTTGTGAAGTGCTGTGAAGATATACGGCCATAGATACGTCCTTTCTATCATTCAAGAAGTGCGCAGACGCAATAGAACCACCACTAACCGTATATTCGCTCGTGAAGTGCTGGATGATGTACAGCCATACATACGTCCTTTCTATCATTCTAGACGTGCGAAGACGCAATAGAACCACCACTAAGTGTATATTTGCTTCGTGAAGTGCTGTGAAGATTCACGGCCATAGATAC
The DNA here is from genome assembly GCA_001695595.3 of Plasmopara viticola. Classification (NCBI taxonomy): domain Eukaryota; phylum Oomycota; class Peronosporomycetes; order Peronosporales; family Peronosporaceae; genus Plasmopara; species Plasmopara viticola. Next base: position 29,722 of record MBPM02000280.1, on the reverse strand, counting down.
GTCCTTTCTATCATTCAAGAAGTGCGCAGGCTCAATAGAACCACCACTAAGCGTATATTCGCTCTCGTGAAGTGCTGGGATGATGTACAGCCATCGATACGTCCTTTCTATCATTCTAGACGTGGGCAGACGCAATAGAGCAACAACAAAGCGTATATTTACTTTTGGGAAGTGCTGGGATGATACACGGCCATAGATACGTGATTTCTATCATTCTACACGTGTGCAGACGCAATAGAACCACCGCAAAGCGTATATTTGCTTCGTGAAGTGCTGTGAAGATACACGGCCATACATACGTCTTAACCACACTTTCAAGACGTGCGCAGACGCTATAGAGCAACAACGAAGCGTATATTTGCTTCGTGAAGTGCTGTGAAGATACACGGCCATGGATACGTCCTTTCTATCATTCTAGACGTGCGCAGACGCAATAGAGCAACAACAAAGCGTATATTTGCTCTCGTGAAGTGCTGTGAAGATATACGGCCATACATACGTCTTTTCTATCTTTCTAGACGTGTGCAGACGCAATAGAACCACCACTAAGCGTATATTTGCTTTGTGAAGTGCTGTGAAGATACACGGCCATACATACGTCCTTTCTATCTTTCTAGACGTGCGCAGACGCAATAGAGCAACAACGAAGCGTATATTCGCTCTTGTGAAGTGCTAGGAAGATATACGGCCATAGATACGTGATTTCTATCATTCTAGACGTGTGCAGACGCAATAGAACCTTCACTAAGCGTTTATTGGCTTCGTGAAGTGCTGTGAAGATACACGGCCATACATACGTCTTAAGCACACTTTCAAGACGTGCGCAGACGCTATAGAACAACAACGAAGCGTATATTTGCTTCGTGAAGTGCTGGAAGATACACGGCCATAGATACGTCCTTTCTATCATTCTAGACGTGTGAAGACGCAAAAAGCAACAACAAAGCGTATATTCGCTCTCGTGATGTGCTGTGAAGATATACGGCCATACATACGTCCTTTCTATCATTCTAGACGTGCGAAGACGCAATAAAGCAACACTTAAGCGTATATTCGCTCTCGTGATGTGCTGGGAAGATATACGGCCATACATACGTCCTTTCTATCATTCTAGACGTGCGAAGACGCAATAGAACCACCACTAAGCGTATATTTGCTTTGTGAAGTGCTGTGAAGATTCACGGCCATAGATACGTCCTTTCTATCATTCAAGAAGTGCGCAGGCGCAATAGAACCACCACTAAGCGTATATTCGCTCTCGTGAAGTGCTGGGATGATGTACAGCCATCGATACGTCCTTTCTATCATTCTAGACGTGGGCAGACGCAATAGAGCAACAACAAAGCGTATATTTACTCTTGGGAAGTGCTGGGATGATACACGGCCATAGATACGTGATTTCTATCATTCTACACGTGTGCAGACGCAATAGAACCACCGCAAAGCGTATATTTGCTTCGTGAAGTGCTGTGAAGATACACGGCCATACATACGTCTTAACCACACTTTCAAGACGTGCGCAGACGCTATAGAGCAACAACGAAGCGTATATTTGCTTCGTGAAGTGCTGGAAGATACACGGCCATAGATACGTCCTTTCTATCTTTCTAGACGTGTGAAGACGCAAAAAGCAACAACAAAGCGCGTATTCGCTCTCGTGATGTGCTGTGAAGATATACGGCCATACATACGTCCTTTCTATCATTCTAGACGTGCGAAGACGCAATAGAACCACCACTAAGCGTATATTTGCTTTGTGAAGTGCTGTGAAGATATACGGCCATAGATACGTCCTTTCTATCATTCAAGAAGTGCGCAGGCGCAATAGAACCACCACTAAGCGTATATTCGCTCTCGTGATGTGCTGTGAAGATATACGGCCATACATACGTCCTTTCTATCATTCTAGACGTGCGAAGACGCAATAGAACCACCACTAAGCGTATATTTGCTTTGTGAAGTGCTGTGAAGATATACGGCCATAGATACGTCCTTTCTATCATTCAAGAAGTGCGCAGGCGCAATAGAACCACCACTAAGCGTATATTCGCTCTCGTGAAGTGCTGGGATGATGTACGGCCATCGATACGTCCTTTCTATCATTCTAGACGTGGGCAGACGCAATAGAGCAACAACAAAGCGTATATTTACTTTTGAAGTGCTGGGATGATACACGGCCATAGATACGTGATTTCTATCATTCTAGACGTGTGCAGACGCAATAGAACCACCGCTAAGCGTATATTTGCTTCGTGAAGTGCTGTGAAGATACACGGCCATACATACGTCTTAACCACACTTTCAAGACGTGCGCAGACGCATTAGAGCAACAATGAAGCGTATATTTGCTTCTTGAAGTGCTGTGAAGATACACGGCCATGGATACGTCCTTTCTATCATTCTAGACGTGCGCAGACGCAATAGAGCAACAACAAAGCGTATATTTGCTCTCGTGAAGTGCTGTGAAGATATACGGCCATACATACGTCTTTTCTATCTTTCTAGACGTGTGCAGACGCAATAGAACCACCACTAAGCGTATATTTGCTTTGTGAAGTGCTGTGAAGATACACGGCCATACATACGTCCTTTCTATCTTTCTAGACGTGCGCAGACGCAATAGAGCAACAACGAAGCGTATATTCGCTCTTGTGAAGTGCTAGGAAGATATACGGCCATAGATACGTGCTTTCTATCATTCTAGACGTGTGCAGACGCAATAGAACCTTCACTAAGCGTATATTGGCTTCGTGAAGTGCTGTGAAGATACACGGCCATACATACGTCTTAAGCACACTTTCAAGACGTGCGCAGACGCTATAGAACAACAACGAAGCGTATATTTGCTTCGTGAAGTGCTGGAAGATACACGGCCATAGATACGTCCTTTCTATCATTCAAGAAGTGCGCAGGCGCAATAGAACCACCACTAAGCGTATATTCGCTCTCGTGATGTGCTGTGAAGATATACGGCCATACATACGTCCTTTCTATCATTCTAGACGTGCGAAGACGCAATAGAACCACCACTAAGCGTATATTCGCTTTCGTGATGTGCTGTGAAGATATACGGCCATACATACGTCCTTTCTATCATTCTAGACGTGCAAAGACGCAATAGAACCACCACTAAGCGTATATTCGCTCTCGTGAAGTGCTAGGATGATGTATGGCCATCGATACGTCCTTTCTATCATTCTAGACGTGCAAAGACGCAATAGAGCAACAACAAAGCGTATATTTACTTTGTGAAGTGCTGTGAAGATACACGGCCATACATACGTCCTTTCTATCTTTCAAGACGTGCGCAGATGCAATAGAGCAACAACAAAGCGTATATTCGCTCTCGTGATGTGCTGTGAAGATATACGGCCATACATACGTCCTTTCTATCATTCTAGACGTGCGAAGACGCAATAGAACCACCACTAAGCGTATATTTGCTTTGTGAAGTGCTGTGAAGATATACGGCCATAGATACGTCCTTTCTATCATTCAAGACGTGCGCAGACGCTATAGAGCAACAACCAGGCGTATATTTGCTTCATGAAGTGCTGTGAAGATACACGATCATGGATACGTCCTTTCTATCATTCTAGACGTGCGCAGACGCAATAGAGCAACAACAAAGCGTATATTTGCTCTCGTGAAGTGCTGTGAAGATATACGGCCATACATACGTCTTTTCTATCATTCTAGACGTGTGCAGACGCAATAGAACCACCACTAAGCGTATATTTGCTTCGTGAAGTGCTGTGAAGATACACGGCCATACATACGTCTTAAGCACACTTTCAAGACGTGTGCAGACGCTATAGAGTAACAACGAAGCGTATATTTGCTTCGTGAAGTGCTGTGAAGATACACGGCCATGGATACGTCCTTTCTATCATTCTAGACGGCAGAGGCAATAGCGTATATTTGCTCTCGTGAAGTGCTGTGAAGATATACGGCCATACATACGTCCTTTCTATCTTTCTAGACGTGTGCAGACGCAATAGAACCACCGCTAAGCGCATATTTGCTTCGTGAAGTGCTGTGAAGATACACGGCCATACATACGTCTTAAGCACACTTCAAGACGTGCGCAGACGCTATAGGCAACAACGAAGCGTATATTTGGTTCGTGAAGTGCTGGAAGATACAATAGGCATAGCGTATATTCGCTCTCGTGACTGGAAGATATACGGCCATACATACGTCTTTCTATCATTCTAGACGTGCGAAGACGCAATAGAACCTCCACTAAGCGTATATTTGCTTCGTGAAGTGCTGTGAAGATACACGGCCATACATACGTCTTAAGCACACTTTCAAGACGTGCGCAGACGCTATAGAGCAACAACGAAGCGAATATTTGCTTCGTGAAGTGCTGTGAAGATACACGGCCATGGATACGTCCTTTCTATCATTCTAGACGTGCGCAGACGCAATAGAGCAACAACAAAGCGTATATTTGCTCTCGTGAAGTGCTGTGAAGATATACGGCCATACATACGTCTTTTCTATCTTTCTAGACGTGTGCAGACGCAATAGAACCACCATTAAGCGTATATTTGCGTTGTGAAGTGCTGTGAAGATACACGGCCATACATACGTCTTTTCTATCTTTCTAGACGTGCGCAGACGCAATAGAGCAACAACGAAGCGTATATTCGCTCTTGTGAAGTGCTAGGAAGATATACGGCCATAGATACGTGATTTCTATCATTCTAGACGTGTGCAGACGCAATAGAACCTCCACTAAGAGTATATTGGCTTCGTGAAGTGCTGTGAAGATATACGGCCTTACATACGTCTTAAGCACACTTTCAAGACGTGCGCAGACGCTATAGGCAACAACGAAGCGTATATTTGCTTCGTGAAGTGCTGGAAGATACACGGCCATAGATACGTCCTTTCTATCATTCTAGACGTGTGAAGACGCAAAAAGCAACAACAAAGCGTATATTCGCTCTCGTGATGTGCTGTGAAGATATACGGCCATACATACGTCCTTTCTATCATTCTAGACGTGCGAAGACGCAATAGAACCACTACTAAGCGTATATTTGCTTTGTGAAGTGCTGTGAAGATATACGGCCATAGATACGTCCTTTCTATCATTCAAGAAGTGCGCAGACGCAATAGAACCACCACTAACCGTATATTCGCTCTCGTGAAGTGCTGGGATGATGTACGGCCATCGATACGTCCTTTCTATCATTCTAGACGTGGGTAGACGCAATAGAGCAACAACAAAGCGTATATTTACTTTTGGGAAGTGCTGGAATGATACACGGCCATAGATACGTGATTTCTATCATTCTAGACAAGTGCAGAAGCAATAGAACCACCACTAAGCGTATATTTGCTTTGTGAAGTGCTGTGAAGATACACGGCCATACATACGTCTTAAGCACACTTTCAAGACGTGCGCAGACGCAATAAAGAAACAACGAAGCGTATATTCGCTCTCGTGAAGTGCTGTTAAGATACACGGCCATAGATACGTCCTTTCTATCATTCTAGACGTGCGAAGACGCAAAAAGCAACAACAAAGCGTATATTCGCTCTTGTGAAGTGCTAGGAAGATATACAGCCTTTGATACATTCTTTCTATCATTTCAGACGTGCCCAGACGCAATAGAGCAACAACAAAGCGTATATTTGCTCTCGTGAAGTGCTAGGAAGATATACGGCCATAGATACGTCCTTTCTATCTATCTAGACGTGTGCAGACGCAATAGAACCACCGCTAAGCGTATAAATGCTTCGTGAAGTGCTGTGAAGATACACGGCTATACATACGTCTTAAGCACACTTTCAAGACGTGCGCAGACGCAATAGAGCAACAACGAAGCGTATATTCGCTCTCGTGAAGTGCTAGGAAGATATACGGCCATAGATACGTCCTTCTATCATTCTAGACGTGTGCAGACGCAATAGAACCTCCACTAAGCGTATATTGGCTTCGTGAAGTGCTGTGAAGATATACGGCCTTACATACGTCTTAAGCACACTTTCAAGACGTGCGCAGACGCTATAGGCAACAACGAAGCGTATATTTGCTTCGTGAAGTGCTGGAAGATACACGGCCATAGATACGTCCTTTCTATCATTCTAGACGTGTGATGACGCAAAAAGCAACAACAAAGCGTATATTCGCTCTCGTGATGTGCTGTGAAGATATACGGCCATACATACGTCCTTTCTATCATTCTAGACGTGCGAAGACGCAATAGAACCACTACTAAGCGTATATTTGCTTTTTGAAGTGCTGTGAAGATATACGGCCATAGATACGTCCTTTCATCATTCAAGAAGTGCGCAGACGCAATAGAACCACCACTAACCGTATATTCGCTCTCGTGAAGTGCTGGATGATGTACGGCCATCGATACGTCCTTTCTATCATTCTAGACGTGGTAGACGCAATAGAGCAACAACAAAGCGTATATTTACTTTTGGGAAGTGCTGGAATGATACACGGCCATAGATACGTGATTTCTATCATTCTAGACAAGTGCAGAAGCAATAGAACCACCACTAAGCGTATATTTGCTTTGTGAAGTGCTGTGAAGATACACGGCCATACATACGTCTTAAGCACACTTTCAAACGTGGCGCAGACGCAATAAAGAAACAACGAAGCGTATATTCGCTCTCGTGAAGTGCTGTTAAGATACACGGCCATAGATACGTCCTTTCTATCATTCTAGACGTGCGAAGACGCAAAAAGCAACAACAAAGCGTATGTTCGCTCTTGTGAAGTGCTAGGAAGATATACAGCCTTTGATCCATTCTTTATCATTTCAGACGTGCCGACGCAATAGAGCAACAACAAAGCGTATATTTGCTCTCGTGAAGTGCTAGGAAGATATACGGCCATAGATACGTCCTTTCTATCTATCTAGAACGTGTGCAGACGCAATAGAACCACCGCTAAGCGTATATGCTTCGTGAAGTGCTGTGAAGATACACGGCTATACATACGTCTTAAGCACACTTTAAGACGTGCGCAGACGCAATAGAGCAACAACGAAGCGTATATTCGCTCTCGTGAAGTGCTAGGAAGATATACGGCCATAGATACGTCCTTTCTATCATTCTAGACGTGCGAAGACGCAATAGATCTACAACTAAGCGTATATTTGCTTCGTGAAGTGCTGTGAAGATACACGGCCATACATACGTCTTAAGCACACTTTCAAACGTGCGCAGACGCTATAGAGCAACAACGAAGCGTATATTTGCTTCGTGAAGTGCTGTGAAGATACACGGCCATGGATACGTCCTTTCTATCATTTTAGACGTGCGCAGACGCAATAGAGCAACAACAAAGCGTATAATCCCTCTCGTGATGTGCTGTGAAGATATACGGCCATACATACGTCCTTTCTATCTTTTTAGACGTGCGAAGACGCAATCAAGCAACACAAAGTGTATATTTGCTCTCGTGAAGTGCTGTGAAGATACACGGCCATACATACGTCTTTATCATTCTAGACGTGCGAAGACGCAAAAGCAACAAAAACAAAGCGTATGTTCGCTCTTGTGAAGTGCTGGGAAGATATACAGCCTTTGATCCATTCTTTCTATCATTTCAGACGTGCCCAGACGCAATAGAGCAACAACAAAGCGTATATTTGCTCTCGTGAAGTGCTAGGAAGATATACGGCCATAGATACGTCCTTTCTATCTATCTAGACGTGTGCAGACGCAATAGAACCACCGCTAAGCGTATAAATGCTTCGTGAAGTGCTGTGAAGATACACGGCTATACATACGTCTTAAGCACACTTTCAAGACGTGCGCAGACGCAATACAGCAACAACGAAGCGTATATTCGCTCTCGTGAAGTGCTAGGAAGATATACGGCCATAGATACGTCCTTTCTATCATTCTAGACGTGCGAAGACGCAATAGAACCTCCACTAAGAGTAATATTGGCTTCGTGAAGTGCTGTGAAGATATACGGCCTTACATACGTCTTAAGCACACTTTCAAGACGTGCGCAGACGCTATAGCAACAACGAAGCGTATATTTGCTTCGTGAAGTGCTGGAAGATACACGGCATAGATACGTCCTTTCTATCATTCTAGACGTGTGAAGACGCAAAAAGCAACAACAAAGCGTATATTCGCTCTCGTGATGTGCTGTGAAGATATACGGCCATACATACGTCCTTTCTATCATTCTAGACGTGCGAAGACGCAATAGAACCACTACTAAGCGTATATTTGCTTTGTGAAGTGCTGTGAAGATATACGGCCATAGATACGTCCTTTCTATCATTCAAGAAGTGCGCAGACGCAATAGAACCACCACTAACCGTATATTCGCTCTCGTGAAGTGCTGGGATGATGTACGGCCATCGATACGTCCTTTCTATCATTCTAGACGTGGGTAGACGCAATAGAGCAACAACAAAGCGTATATTTACTTTTGGGAAGTGCTGGAATGATACACGGCCATAGATACGTGATTTCTATCATTCTAGACAAGTGCAGAAGCAATAGAACCACCACTAAGCGTATATTTGCTTTGTGAAGTGCTGTGAAGATACACGGCCATACATACGTCTTAAGCACACTTTCAAGACGTGCGCAGACGCAATAAAGAAACAACGAAGCGTATATTCGCTCTCGTGAAGTGCTGTTAAGATACACGGCCATAGATACGTCCTTTCTATCATTCTAGACGTGCGAAGACGCAAAAAGCAACAACAAAGCGTATGTTCGCTCTTGTGAAGTGCTAGGAAGATATACGGCCATAGATACGTCCTTTCTATCTATCTAGACGTGTGCAGACGCAATAGAACCACCGCTAAGCGTATAAATGCTTCGTGAAGTGCTGTGAAGATACACGGCTATACATACGTCTTAAGCACACTTTCAAGACGTGCGCAGACGCAATAGAGCAACAACGAAGCGTATATTCGCTCTCGTGAAGTGCTAGGAAGATATACGGCCATAGATACGTCCTTTCTATCATTCTAGACGTGTGCAGACGCAATAGAACCTCCACTAAGCGTATATTGGCTTCGTGAAGTGCTGTGAAGATATACGGCCTTACATACGTCTTAAGCACACTTTCAAGACGTGCGCAGACGCTATAGGCAACAACGAAGCGTATATTTGCTTCGTGAAGTGCTGGAAGATACACGGCCATAGATACGTCCTTTCTATCATTCTAGACGTGTGATGACGCAAAAAGCAACAACAAAGCGTATATTCGCTCTCGTGATGTGCTGTGAAGATATACGGCCATACATACGTCCTTTCTATCATTCTAGACGTGCGAAGACGCAATAGAACCACTACTAAGCGTATATTTGCTTTTTGAAGTGCTGTGAAGATATACGGCCATAGATACGTCCTTTCTATCATTCAAGAAGTGCGCAGACGCAATAGAACCACCACTAACCGTATATTCGCTCTCGTGAAGTGCTGGGATGATGTACGGCCATCGATACGTCCTTTCTATCATTCTAGACGTGGGTAGACGCAATAGAGCAACAACAAAGCGTATATTTACTTTTGGGAAGTGCTGGAATGATACACGGCCATAGATACGTGATTTCTATCATTCTAGACAGTGCAGAAGCAATAGAACCACCACTAAGCGTATATTTGCTTTGTGAAGTGCTGTGAAGATACACGGCCATACATACGTCTTAAGCACACTTTCAAGACGTGCGCAGACGCAATAAAGAAACAACGAAGCGTATATTCGCTCTCGTGAAGTGCTGTTAAGATACACGGCCATAGATACGTCCTTTCTATCATTCTAGACGTGCGAAGACGCAAAAAGCAACAACAAAGCGTATGTTCGCTCTTGTGAAGTGCTAGGATGATATACAGCCTTTGATCCATTCTTTCTATCATTTCAGACGTGCCCAGACGCAATAGAGCAACAACAAAGCGTATATTTGCTCTCGTGAAGTGCTAGGAAGATATACGGCCATAGATACGTCCTTTCTATCTATCTAGACGTGTGCAGACGCAATAGAACACCGCTAAGCGTATAAATGCTTCGTGAAGTGCTGTGAAGATACACGGCTATACATACGTCTTAAGCACACTTTCAAGACGTGCGCAGACGCAATAGAGCAACAACGAAGCGTATATTCGCTCTCGTGAAGTGCTGAGAAGATATACGGCCATAGATACGTCCTTTCTATCATTCTAGACGTGCGAAGACGCAATAGAACCTCCACTAAGCGTATATTTGCTTCGTGAAGTGCTGTGAAGATACACGGCCATACATACGTCTTAAGCACACTTTCAAGACGTGCGCAGACGCTATAGAGCAACAACGAAGCGTATATTTGCTTCGTGAAGTGCTGTGAAGATACACGGCCATGGATACGTCCTTTCTATCATTTTAGACGTGCGCAGACGCAATAGAGCAACAACAAAGCGTATAATCCCTCTCGTGATGTGCTGTGAAGATATACGGCCATACATACGTCCTTTCTATCTTTTTAGACGTGCGAAGACGCAATCAAGCAACACCAAAGTGTATATTTGCTCTCGTGAAGTGCTGTGAAGATACACGGCCATACATACGTCCTTTCTATCATTCTAGACGTGCGAAGACGCAAAAAGCAACAACAAAGCGTATGTTCGCTCTTGTGAAGTGCTGGAAGATATACAGCCTTTGATCCATTCTTTCTATCATTTCAGACGTGCCCAGACGCAATAGAGCAACAACAAAGCGTATATTTGCTCTCGTGAAGTGCTAGGAAGATATACGGCCATAGATACGTCCTTTCTATCTATCTAGACGTGTGCAGACGCAATAGAACCACCGCTAAGCGTATAAATGCTTCGTGAAGTGCTGTGAAGATACACGGCTATACATACGTCTTAAGCACACTTTCAAGACGTGCGCAGACGCAATACAGCAACAACGAAGCGTATATTCGCTCTCGTGAAGTGCTAGGAAGATATACGGCCATAGATACGTCCTTTCTATCATTCTAGACGTGCGAAGACGCAATAGAACCTCCACTAAGCGTATATTTGCTTCGTGAAGTGCTGTGAAGATACACGGCCATACATACGTCTTAAGCACACTTTCAAGACGTGCGCAGACGCTATAGAGCAACAACGAAGCGTATATTTGCTTCGTGAAGTGCTGTGAAGATACACGGCCATGGATACGTCCTTTCTATCATTTTAGACGTGCGCAGACGCAATAGAGCAACAACAAAGCGTATATTCGCTCTCGTGAAGTGCTGTGAAGATACACGGCCATGGATACGTCCTTTCTATCATTCTAGACGTGCGCAGACGCAATAGAGCAACAACAAAGCGTATATTTTCTCTCGTGAAGTGCTGTGAAGATATACGGCCATAGATACGTCCTTTTTATCTTTCTAGACGTGTGCAGACGCAATAGAACCACCACTAAGCGTATATTTGCTTTGTGAAGTGCTGTGAAGATACACGGCCATACATACGTCCTTTCTATCTTTCTAGACGTGCGCAGACGCAATAGAGCAACAACGAAGCGTATATTCGCTCTTGTGAAGTGCTGTGAAGATATACGGCCATACATACGTCTTTCTATCTCTGTGTGCAGACCACCACTAAGCGTATATTTGCTTTGTGAAGTGCTGTGAAGATACACGGTCATACATACATCCTTTCTATCTTTCTAGACGTGCGCAGACGCAATAGAGCAACAACAAAGCGTATATTCGCTCTTGTGAAGTGCTAGGAAGATATACGGCCATAGATACGTGATTTCTATCATTCTAGACGTGTGCAGACGCAATAGAACCTCCACTAAGCGTATATTTGCTCGTGAAGTGCTGTGAAGATACACGGCCATACATACGTCTTAAGCACACTTCAAGACGTGCGCAGACGCTATAGAGCAACAACGAAGCGTATATTTGCTTCGTGAAGTGCTGTGAAGATACACGGCCATAGATACGTCCTTTCTATCATTCTAGACGTGCGAAGACGCAAAAAGCAACAACAAAACGTATATTCGCTCTCGTGATGTGCTGTGAAGATATACGGCCATACATACGTCCTTTCTATCATTCTAGACGTGCGAAGACGCAATAGAACCACCACTAAGCGTATATTTGCTTTGTGAAGTGCTGTGAAGATATACGGCCATAGATACGTCCTTTTTATCATTCTAGACGTGGGCAGACGCAATAGAGCAACAACAAAGCGTATATTTAGTTTTGGGAAGTGCTGGGATGATACACGGCCATAGATACGTGGTTTCTATCATTCTTGACGTGTGCAGACGCAATAGAACCACCGCTAAGCGTATAAATGCTTCGTGAAGTGCTGTGAAGATACACGGCCATACATACGTCTTAAGCACACTTTCAAGACGTGCGCGGACGCAATAGAGCAACAACGAAGTATATTCGCTCTCGTGAAGTGCTAGGAAGATATACGGCCATAGATACGTCCGTTCTATCATTCTAGACGTGCGAAGACGCAAAAAGCAACAACAAAGCGTATATTCCCTCTCGTGATGTGCTGTGAAGATATACGGCCATACATACGTCCTTTCTATCTTTAGACGTGCGAAGACGCAATCAAGCAACACCAAAGTGTATATTTGCTCTCGTGAAGTGCTGTTAAGATACACGGCCATAGATACGTCCTTTCTATCATTCTAGACGTGCGAAGACGCAAAAAGCAACAACAAAGCGTATGTTCGCTCTTGTGAAGTGCTAGGAAGATATACAGCCTTTGATCCATTCTTTCTATCATTTCAGACGTGCCCAGACGCAATAGAGCAACAACAAAGCGTATATTTGCTCTCGTGAAGTGCTAGGAAGATATACGGCCATAGATACGTCCTTTCTATCTATCTAGACGTGTGCAGACGCAATAGAACCACCGCTAAGCGTATAAATGCTTCGTGAAGTGCTGTGAAGATACACGGCTATACATACGTCTTAAGCACACTTTCAAGACGTGCGCAGACGCAATACAGCAACAACGAAGCGTATATTCGCTCTCGTGAAGTGCTAGGAAGATATACGGCCATAGATACGTCCTTTCTATCATTCTAGACGTGCGAAGACGCAATAGAACCTCCACTAAGCGTATATTTGCTTCGTGAAGTGCTGTGAAGATACACGGCCATACATACGTCTTAAGCACACTTTCAAGACGTGCGCAGACGCTATAGAGCAACAACGAAGCGTATATTTGCTTCGTGAAGTGCTGTGAAGATACACGGCCATGGATACGTCCTTTCTATCATTTTAGACGTGCGCAGACGCAATAGAGCAACAACAAAGCGTATATTCGCTCTCGTGAAGTGCTGTGAAGATACACGGCCATGGATACGTCCTTTCTATCATTCTAGACGTGCGCAGACGCAATAGAGCAACAACAAAGCGTATATTTTCTCTCGTGAAGTGCTGTGAAGATATACGGCCATAGATACGTCCTTTTTATCTTTCTAGACGTGTGCAGACGCAATAGAACCACCACTAAGCGTATATTTGCTTTGTGAAGTGCTGTGAAGATACACGGCCATACATACGTCCTTTCTATCTTTCTAGACGTGCGCAGACGCAATAGAGCAACAACGAAGCGTATATTCGCTCTTGTGAAGTGCTGTGAAGATATACGGCCATACATACGTCTTTTCTATCTTTCTAGACGTGTGCAGACGCAATAGAACCACCACTAAGCGTATATTTGCTTTGTGAAGTGCTGTGAAGATACACGGTCATACATACATCCTTTCTATCTTTCTAGACGTGCGCAGACGCAATAGAGCAACAACAAAGCGTATATTCGCTCTTGTGAAGTGCTAGGAAGATATACGGCCATAGATACGTGATTTCTATCATTCTAGACGTGTGCAGACGCAATAGAACCTCCACTAAGCGTATATTTGCTACGTGAAGTGCTGTGAAGATACACGGCCATACATACGTCTTAAGCACACTTACAAGACGTGCGCAGACGCTATAGAGCAACAACGAAGCGTATATTTGCTTCGTGAAGTGCTGTGAAGATACACGGCCATAGATACTTCCTTTCTATCATTCTAGACGTGCGAAGACGCAAAAAGCAACAACAAAACGTATATTCGCTCTCGTGATGTGCTGTGAAGATATACGGCCATACATACGTCCTTTCTATCATTCTAGACGTGCGAAGACGCAATAGAACCACCACTAAGCGTATATTTGCTTTGTGAAGTGCTGTGAAGATATACGGCCATAGATACGTCCTTTTTATCATTCTAGACGTGGGCAGACGCAATAGAGCAACAACAAAGCGTATATTTAGTTTTGGGAAGTGCTGGGATGATACACGGCCATAGATACGTGGTTTCTATCATTCTTGACGTGTGCAGACGCAATAGAACCACCGCTAAGCGTATAAATGCTTCGTGAAGTGCTGTGAAGATACACGGCCATACATACGTCTTAAGCACACTTTCAAGACGTGCGCGGACGCAATAGAGCAACAACGAAGCGTATATTCGCTCTCGTGAAGTGCTAGGAAGATATACGGCCATAGATACGTCCGTTCTATCATTCTAGACGTGCGAAGACGCAAAAAGCAACAACAAAGCGTATATTCCCTCTCGTGATGTGCTGTGAAGATATACGGCCATACATACGTCCTTTCTATCTTTTTAGACGTGCGAAGACGCAATCAAGCAACACCAAAGTGTATATTTGCTCTCGTGAAGTGCTGTGAAGATATACGGCCATAGATACGTCCTTTCTATCATTCGAGACGTGTGCAGACGCAATAGAACCACCACTAAGCGTATATTTGCTTTGTGAAGTGCTGTGAAGATACACGGCCGTACATACGTCCTTTCTATCTTTCAAGACGTGCGCAGACGCAATAGAGCAACAACGAAGCGTATATTTGCTTTGTGAAGTGCTGTGAAGATACACGGCCATAGATACGTCCTTTCTATCATTCTAGACGTGCGCAGACGCAATAAAGCAACAACAAAGCGTGTATTCGCTCTCGTGAAGTGCTGTGAAGATATACGGCCATACATACGTCCTTTCTATCTTTCTAGACGTGCACAGACGCAATAGAGCAACAACGAAGCGTATATTCGCTCTCGTGAAGTGCTAGGAAGTTGTACGGCCATATATACGTCCTTTCTATCATTCTAGACGTGGGCAGACGCAATAGAGCAACAACGAAGCCTTTGTTCGCTCTCGTGAAGTGCTAGGAATATATACGGCCATAGCTACGTCCTTTCTATCTTTCTAGACGTGCGCAGACACAATAGAGCAACAAGAAAGCGTATATTCGATTGGTCATCGCCTTTACGAAGTACTTCGAGTGGCCACTTGATCAATTGGATGCAGTGTTAGCTTTTCTGAATGGAAGGATGGAGAAAATTGTTTATTGAACTACTTCAGAAGGGGTTGAACTTGACAAGGGATGCGATTGTTTTGTACTCGACAAGGCAATTTATGGTCTGAAACAAGCTTCTCCCTCATGGAATGAAAGTTTTAATGAGTTTGTGTGCTCGATTGGATATCAAGTTTCAGCCTTCGATCCGTGCCTTTACATCAAGATTTCAACCAACCAATGCGTGCTACTTCTGGTATATGTCGATGATGTGTTGATTACTGGGGTTCAATAGCGTTGATTGCAGAAACGAAAATCGCCTTAAAGAATCGCTTTGAGATGACCGATAGTGGGCATCGAGCTTGTAGACAACGACAACGGCAGCGTTACAATGAGTCAGCGGCGTTACATCCATAACATTCTCGAGCGATTCGGTATGGATCATTGCAAGTCAGTTATAAGTCCAACAGACATTAGCACGAAGCTCGCGCCAAACGACTCTCCAACCAAGGTAGATGCGCCATTTCGAGAAGCGGTCGGAGCTCTCATGTATCTGACGACAGCGACGCGGCCGGACATTGCATTTGCAAATGGCTATGTATCAAGATTCATGGAAAACCCACAGATTGAGCATTGGACCGCAGTCAAGCGTATATTTCGCTATTTGCAAGGTACAAAATCTCATGGTATTTGCTTTTAGCCTGGCAACAAAGTCGATTTTTGTGGATACTCGGGCGCAGATTGGGCAGGCGATCACATCGACCGCAAGTTGACGTAAAGAAATGACTAAACAAATCTCTCTGAAGCTTCTTATCGTTGGAATAATCATCAATAATAACAAGCTGTAAAGCATTTGGAATCTTTTTGATGGCGTCAACACTTGGAGGAGCATCCGGATCATAGAAAGTTACAAAACCTTGTAATTTTTCTTTGATGTAATCGTATAACTCTTGGTCAGGATTGCGTGCTATGACGTGAAGGTGACTATAGACGTGTGGAGACTCTTTAAGTATATGAAAAGCTAGATCTGATTTACCAGAGAAGTTGGGACCTAATACTATTAAACGAAAAAGCTTTTGAATACCAAGCTTTTCATTTTCTCCGACCGATTTTTCTTTTGAATACCAAGCTTTTCATTTTCTCCGACCGATTTTTCCACCGAAATCAGGAATTGAACTCATCTTGTATGACAAATCTATCTGTTATATTATATAAAGGATCGTTTTACAAAATGCTACCACCTAATTATATTCCATCCTTATACAATCCATCAGACTATATCGGCTCATTGGATTACTTGACTATTAGTATTGACGATTTGCGATATAACAAAAGAAATGGGGTGAATTATACTTCGGATTTGTACATCACTGGAAATATCTATCAAAATGGAACAATGATTGATTTGAGTGTGCTGTCGGGTATTACACCAGGAACAGCTTCCGCTGGGAAATTGATTGCGGTTGACTCTACCAGAGACATCGCGAACATTAATAATCTCTCAGCATCACAATTAACAGGAACTCTTCAAACAGCTGCACAGCCTAACATTACATCACTGGGAACAATTTCATCAACACTCAATATTAGTGGATCTGCCCCTATAACTTGTAATAACTCCCTGTCGAGTAGCACGTGCTCATTATCTGTTGATTCTGTATCTGGACATCAGACATTTGTCAGTACAACAGCGAATAAGTTCCATTTTAGAACAAATGGAAATAGAAAAATAACGATAGGATCCACTGGTTTCGTAGGCATTAATAACACATCTCCAGCTAAACAATTAGATATTATCGGATCGACAGCATTAACAAACTCATTGTATCAAATCACTGATGGAACAGTTATTTATCAGCAGTGGTTCGATGGAACTCAATGTTGTCTTCAAACGTTTTCAAATCATCCATTGACTTTTGCATCAAATAATGGATCTGTGCAAATGTCAGTATTAACGAATGGAAATGTAGCTGTTAATAACACATTGACAGCTACTAATATATCCGCTTCAACTTTATATGGAACACTTCAAACAGCCGCTCAGCCCAATATTACATCGATTGGAACTTTAGCGACTCTTACGGCTACATCAATTACTGGAACACTTCAAACAGCTGCTCAGCCAAATATTACATCGATTGGAACGTTAGCGACTCTTACGGCTACATCAATTACTGGGACACTTCAAACCCAAACAGCAGCACAACCAAATATTACATCGATTGGAACTTTAACATCATTGAATACGGCAGGATTAGTAACCGCTACTTTAACTGCTAATGGGCAATCGTTTAGATCTATAAATGGGACTTCAACATGTGCTCTGTTTCATTTTAACAATGGGGATGCTTATTTTGGAACATCTACAGCAAACAATTTAGTCTTTCAAACAAGTAATACAGGAATAATGACAATTAGCTCAACGGGCGCTGTCTCTGGTATCTCATCATTAAGCGCTACTTCTATTACAGGAACTTTACAAACAGCAGCTCAACCAAATATTACATCTACAGGAGATTTAACGCTACCTACGTCATTGACAATTACAAATGGCACTACTCCACTTTCAATCAGTAATACAACCTCAACGAGTACCTTTCGCTTAATCATTCAAAATAGTGGTGGTGCTCAAGATATTGATTCTTTTACAAACCATAGTTTCTTCTTAAATTCAAACAATACAAGACGATTGCAATGTGATACTGTTGGTAATATTGATATTTTAAATCATAATGCAGCTACTGTTGGAGTAAAGCTTGGTGGTACATTAATTACATCAAATGCAACAGAGTTTAACTACTTAGATTTAACTATGGGCCCAGGAACAGCAGAAGCTTCAAAAGCATTAGTATTAGATGCAAGTAGAAATTTAACGAATGTTGGTAAAGTTAATTTTACATCATCAGATGCTACCCAACCTACCGGCACTACTAATGCAAGTAATTATGGCTTAAATATGTTATCAACAGTAAATACAAATGGACAGTACAATTCAGCTGCGATTGCATTTAGAAATAGTAATGTAGATGGTATGCCTCATGGTGTAATTTTATCTCAACGTACTGCTGCAGCTGCTGGTGACCTAGTATTTTTAACACAATCTGCTACAAACAATGTATCAGAAACATGTAGAATGTTATCAACTGGAGCATTAGCAGTTAATGCTATAGCTGCTGCTGCAGTAACTGCTTTTGGAAGTGCAAACTATGTTGATGGTTCCTACCAGAAAGTATTAGACCTTCAATCAAATAATGTATCGCCAATTGATTTTTGTATTGAAATTAACTCTGGACCGAATACAACATCTTCTAATGCAACTTGGATGGGCAATTTGACTAACAATGATTTGCGATTCGGAGTCAATAACTCAACAGAGATGATTTTAGATACAAATGGTCGATTAGGAATTGGAACTACTTCTCCATCAGCTATGTTAAGCGTATCAGGAACGGTAAGTAATACTTTAATGTAGGTGGACAACTATATGCACAAGGTAGTAGTACAGCATATACGACATCTCAATTAGGTCCAGTAACAGTAAGTGTTGCAGCTACATTTGGTGGACCAATTCAATGCAGTTCAATCTACTGTACATCTGATCGTCGTTGCAAAGACATTATTAAACAATTAGACACTGTTTATTGCGATAAATTCTATGATCTAAGTATCTATGAATATCGATACAAAGGATCAGATGAAACTATCCCAAAGATTGGTTTCATCAGTCAAGAATTGTATGCAGCTGGATACATAAACTCACTATCAATGACACCGAATGAAAACTTGAAGAAAGTGGATGAAGATGACATAGAAGGATATCAGATGAACATTGATTATAGTAAAATTACAGCGATAAACTTCTGCATGATAAAAAAAATTTACTCAATCAAGTGAAGCAACTTGAGATGGAGCTGAAGCATAATTTTGAGTAAAGCTCAATAGATTCCGGTCTGACGACCGCTCGAACTTGTTCGACGGTCAAAGACCTTTCGAACTTCGTTCGGATGTCAACAACAAAACTTGATTTTTTTTGCCGGCTGACGGACACCAATAGCCTGACTGGTCTGAAGACCAGGCGAACTTGTTCGGCGGGCAAAGACCCTTCGAACTTCGTTCGTACGGCGAGGGAGTTCACTCCGCGAGCCAATGGTTCTGGAGCTCCCTCCAATCTACTCATATTCAACCACTTCACCGGTTAAACGATCAATAGACATAGATCGACCGTAAACAACGAGAATTAGACAATTCATTCCTTGACTGCAAGTATTGGTGCCGGAGACAAGGATAGATTGAGGCACATCTGGATTCGTTAATCGAGAGCAGTCTGCAATTAGAACACGCTGACCAACATCCCATTTGTAGGAATCAAATAATCCGTTGCTAATCTCATGCGATAGCGCTCCATTAATAGCTCCGAGCTTCTTGACTTCGTCTTGGAACGATTCAAATGAGTAATCATGCGTTTTGTTGAATACATTTTCATTGCCAACCATTACTTGGAAATTGCGAATGCTTGCTCCTGGCTGACAAGTCCATAAAGCACTGTCAAATGGGGATTGGAATTGTTCGACATTCGTTGCGCTTACGAAATGACCACTGCTTGTTTCACTATATGGAATCAGAGCAATGTATTTGATATTCTTTAAGCTTGAAGATAATTGAAAGCTAAACGGAGCGTTTTGCTGAGAGTTTTGTTGACCAGTACCTGCTTTTGATTTGAAATACTGTGCGTAGCAATCGAGGTAATTGACTTTCTTAACAGGTTTAGCAACAATTTGACTTTGATTAGCGATATCGTAGAAAGGGATATATAAACGAGTCGTTGTAAATGGGAAGATTTGACCAGAAGTAGAGATCTGTGTAATGTTGTTGGACATAACGCCGAAAGCTACTCGAAGTGAGCCAGCTCCGCCAGTTGTAAGTTTCCCTGCATTTGGATTACCTGGGGCCGCACTTGATACCATTACTGGAACCGTCGAGCAACCGTTTAGGGAGAGAGAGGATAAGGTCATTAAATCACCAGTTGCAGTTGTGATATCAACAAAGCCGGTATTGAACGTCATCGTTAATTTGATTTGAGGGTTCGCAACAAGATCCAATTCCTTAAAGATTGGATGGAGATCAACTAAACGAAGCTTTAGCATATAATACCACGTACCAGCAACACCTCCTGCGGTAGTAACGCCAGCTACGTATCCACCAGTACCTTGTTGTTGAATTTTAGAAAGAATTGCACCACTTCGCGTTGTCGGCCAACCAAGAGGGTTTGTTGCTGTAATCGTTGCTCCAATGGCATCAGAGGTACCAATTTGTTGTGGATTCCAAATTAGACGCTGGATTAGTCCGTTATTAAGAGCTGGAGTTGTTTCTGGAATTAAACCAGTAGCTACAGTTGTGGCAGCATTAACTGAATAATTCACAAAACCATCTCCTTGTGTTGAAGCGGTAGGATTGCTACTACTTTGTGGGAAATTTAGACTAACTACATCATCTGGAGCAAGATAGCAGTCTGCACCGTTCTTCAATAAATCATCATCACACCATTCAGTTTGAGCACGTAAATTGTTCCAATAATTTTTATAGTCATTGCTGGTAATGACACTTTTATTTACCGTTGATTTCAACCGCTAATTTATCTAAAATGTTCCATACACCAGCCTTTAATCCTACCGCAAAACGATTTAGAGTACCATTAAGAGCTGAAGCAGACGTATTTTTAACCGTTACTACATAAGGAACGACTACATATGCATCTCGATGACAGTTCCCGATTGATACGAACCGTTGTTGTCATCAACGACATTTACAACACGCTTGTCTTTACTGACACTGACAACTGGATCTGGATTAGTTGTTGAATCGAATAAAAACGAATCTGCTAATTGGGTGCTATCACTCATTATTAAAATTGAAGGTTAATGCCTGTTATATTATGATTAGCTATATATAAGCATTACATAATGATTTTTAAATTAAATAAATTGGGTGAATCGACGGCTAATGAACTACAAGAGCTCGCAAATCAGCTGAATGTTCATGTTGATGGGATAATAGATTTTAGAAAAATCAGAGGCCCCCTAGGGAATGGAAGCTATATTATATTACTTCGATTAGACTCGGGTGTAGGCCATCGGGTTTGTGTGTGCAACAATGAATACTTTGATTCGATGGGTTTAGGGCCTCCAAGAATTCTGGGTGATACGGAATGTAATATAAACAGTTTCAAGGGACCTATGATAATTATTGTGGTTTATGGAGTCTGTTGTATCTGTATAGCAAACAACACAATCGACCTGATTTATTGAGACATTTTTACGATTTGAATACAGAAGTTTCACTTCGTTAATATAGAGTCATTATGAATAGAATCAGACGATACAGAGGACCTGAAGTGGATGAAGTTGCTCCAAAAGATGATAGAATCGATGTGATAATGAAAGAATTGGAGTTTTTGCGTTCTGAATTGGCTCAAAAAAAGGTTAAATCATCCATTTCAAAATACTTCAAAGAAGAGATCTTCACAAAAGATAGAAAAGGTTTACTCAAAGATGGATTTGTTAGCAAAGGAGATTATCTCGAAATTCCACTAACAATACTGAATGCCAGATACAAACAATGGTGCATTGATACTGGACATAATCGTATGTTGCGTAAAGCGATCATTGAGAACATCCGAAATGATAAAGTTGATGGAGTTGTGTTCAAATATTATGACGGATACGACAAAATACGTGTTTTCCCGCATTAGTGTGCTTTTCCTTTATAAACTGACACTTGTTGATACTTGCACTAATTAAATCAATTTCTTTACAGAGCTGTATTATGTCAGATGCTGAACGCTTTTCTATTTTCGATTACTCATATAAATCATTCGGTATTTCGGTATCTACCGGTTCCTGTTGTTCGGCATCTTCAACATAACCAGTATCATCGGTATCGGATAGATATGTAATATCCATGATTTTTGTGTCTATATAGATAAATATATTTGTATCTGCAGTTGTTCAATCACCCAGTTGGGTGATGTCAAAAACCCAACAGTGGGTTGCACCATTTGATTGGCTGAAATACGGATAGAGAGAAGGTCCCTCACTCACAGAAAGCAATTGGAAACATGGTGACGCTGTTCTGCGCGCTCGTCGGTGTGAAGGGAAACGCGTTCTCCGTGACGATCGACGCGAGCAAGTCGGTGGATGACTTAAAGGAAGCCATCCAGAAGAAGAAGAAGAAGACAATCACATGCGATCCGGATGAACTGGAGCTGTTCCTCGCCAAGAAGGGCGACGCGTGGTTGAATAGAGATGGCGCGGAAGCTGTGACGCTTGACGAACATGGACATCCGAAAGGCTTCAGGCACATGAATCCGTTGTTGTGGATCAAGAACCCGACGAACTTTGGAGAGAGATTTGAGCCAAACGAAGGCGAAATTCACGTGCTGGTGGTGGTTCCAGAAGTTGATCAGGAGCAATGGGATGAGGAACGTGCGCGCAAGAAGGCCAGATCATTGACTGTCATCGAGGTCGAGAGGATGGATTCAATTGCAGCCACCTTGGATATCGGCAGGTGGCAAATTGGTGGCATCGCACTCGACATTCGCCACGTCGAGCCGGATTTTCCCGCGTGGTTCTATGTTCGGAAGGAAACGCAGGACATCATCAAGATATTCAACGACCATATGGAAAAGAAGCTCAGCACTGTGTTTGTGGGGACACCTGGTGTTGGGAAGAGCATGATGGTCGTGTTGTTTGCGTTCTACATGGCTTTGATTCAACAGAAACGCGTCGTCTTGTTTCGGAAGCTGAAAAAGGAAGGATTCTCCTTGCTGTATCTGGATGGAAAGAACAAGCAATATTGGCGAAGTAACAAGGCGAGCTTGAGTGATCTTGATGAACTGCGTGGTCAAGATTTTGAATTGTGTCTGGACGGTCTCATGCACAAGGACATTGCCGAAAACTTTGCAACGCTGGCGTCGTTCCGATTGCTTGCCACGTCTGTCCAGTATCCAATGAAGAACGACGACGGTCCTGTACTGAGGCGTTGTCTAGTGCCCTTTTGGTCCAAGGTGGATTTGAAATCTGTTGGGGCGCATTTTCAATGGACGGAACACAATATCAAGGACAGGTACTACTACTCGGGTGGCAACTTGCGCGACTTCTTGTCGGAGAAGAGCGTTGTCATAGATTCAATTGACCAGGCTATTGGTCTCGTTGATGCGCAAGTGGCCGAACTTTTGAATACCCAGTATGCTCTTGGCTCGGAGAAACAAATTGATCGCTTACGGATGACGTCAGTTCGAGCGAGTGAGCAGGATCCCAAGAACCAAAGCAGCTCGGCGAAGTATACGATGACGAGGTCGTGGTTTTGTGTGATCACCTCCGAGTATGCGTTGAGGCAACTTGGCAAAATCGTAGCGCCATCCTACTATGAGGAGTTGTGGTCAAAAGGTCGCATGCTTGGCGACGATGGGTTGATGGGAATTGCATTCGAGAATTACGTGCATGCGATGGCAAGAGACGGACAGAAGCTCGAGTTGCAGGTGAGGACGTACGACCGAAGAAAAAAGAACCAGCATACATATGCTGCGTTGGAATTCGAAGCCAACGCGTATCTCTATGAAGGCACTGATGCAGCGGAATGCGAAGCAATCATGCAGCAACTTGCGGATGTCGACTATTGGTATCCCTGCACACGTTGTTTGGAGACTATCGACAGTGTTGCCAAGCTGAACATGGGTGGGGAACATAACGTGGTTGGCTTGATCCAAATAACGAAGTCCGACAATCATAAAATTGACTCAGTGGCACTTGACAAGTATGCGAAGATGTTTCCGGACGGTGCCAGATATATTGCGGTGGTGCCAGACAAGGAGACCAGTGATAAATTTCGACTTGCTCCAGCTGATCCTCCGACCCAAGTGCTGTTGTACGTTGCGTATGTCGCAACCTGGAGTCCGTGAAACCATGTGCTGCAGAATTAAGCTTTTCTCTGATAGCCTGTCTAAGCCGATAGTGTTGTGGTGGTAGCGATTTGCCTCCTATCCTCAGCTACTTGTTGAACAATGTATTGATTCCAAAAAGCTCGTTGGTTCTGATCACCTGTATGATCTAATAACCTGCTGAATCGCGACAAGGAGTTGACCAATGTTACAGCACATGTATGAACCAAACTGACTTTCGAGGACATACGATCGATCGAGGCAGTGAATCGAGGACGGTGGATCGACTGCGTTTGAGAAAACAGCTGTGGTTGAGAGCAGTGGATCAACGGTGCGAGGACGGTGGATCAGTGGATCAACGGTGCGAGGACGGTGGATCGACTGCGTATATGAGAAACCGCTGTGGTTGAGGTCTGTTGATGAGACTATCATACCTTGAGATGGCATACCCATGGATAAGTATGTCATCTCCATGGATAAGAATGGAATACCTCGGGATGAGGAAACCATACCCAGGTATAAGAATGGAATACCTTGGGATAAGGAAACCATACCCAAGGATAGTACCCAACGATGTGAACATGGAGATTTCAGTCAAAAAAAATAATTCGATTAATTTAATTCTACACCAAATTCGTTCAAGTTTTCTTTCAATGAGGGACATTTATTCTTGATGTATTCATTTTTACACATCCAATTGAAATATTGGGTATCGTTTTCAACAATCCACTTGACGGATTTGTTCTTATGTTTGCCCCACCGCATAATATAGCTATCATCTCCATCTTGGAACTTACCTTGTAAAAACCGTTTGATATCAGAGTCTTCTGTTTGCTGGTTGTATAACCATCGACAGTATGACGCATCTTGCTCATAGACTTCCTCAAGAGATTTTCCTTTATATTTTCCGAACTCTAAAATTACTGACATTTTTGATATGGTGTATTGGGTATGGGGTATGCTTATAGTATATTAGTAAATTTATATTAGAATTAAAAATATTAATTCAATTTATTTAATTGTTTTCTAACCAGTTTTTATGTTTTGCTCTCTTCAAATGTTGTTTACCAGCACAATCACAACTGATTTTTTTATTTTGTTTATCTTTATTCATTTCAAACTACATCTTTGTCTGAAGAGGATATTATCGCTACTCTAAGTGCTTCAGGTTAATAGAAATGTTGATTTGTCTGTGAGGGTAATGATGGAAGGTTTAGAGGTGTGTTTTTTATATAGGGATGTGATTAATGCTTACGGGTAATTGGGTTGATGATTTGTCTGTGGGTTAAGGATGATGGGTTTAGAGGGTAGTTCTTATATAGGATAGAGATTTAGCTGTGGGAGAAACATGAAGGTTAAAGCGGCAGTTTGGGCCGAAGGCACGAATGCCGCTTTAAGGTATATACTTCTGTCATCCGTGTTGCTGCCCCAATCTGCATCCGAGTATGCTTTGACCGCAACGCTTCCACTTCCTCGGTAGACGATACCGATTTGACGCGTGGTCTTCAGATACCGTACTACTCGAATTGCTGCGCTCCAATGTTGTAGTCCTGGGTTCTCAGAAAACGTGATAGCTGTGTCACCACTTATGCAATATCAGGCCGAGTGCATGTCGTTATGTACAGCAAGCATCAGCGATAAGGCTTGATCGCATTGTCGACCGTTGTTGGGTGACTGCTTTGACAGCTTCAATCCTGATACGCATGGGTTTTCAACACTTCGGCCTCTTGTTGACCGAATCGCTTGACCATCATCGATTAGCGAGTCTGTTCGATCATCAATATTCCAGCTGACCTGTCGTGATCAATTTCCATACCCAAAAAAATTCCGCCTGACCAAGTTCCTTCATCTTGAAAGCATTCTTGAGTACTCCTTTACTCGATTTAATTTTTGCTGCTCCTTGCTGCGATAATCATGTCATCCACATATATCCAACGTAAGCAAAACCTTCTTTAGTTCTCTTGACATAAACACATTGATCTGCTCCGCAACTCTTAAAGCCATTCCTGATGAAGACACGATGTATTGTCTAGTTCCAGCACTCGCTGCTTGCTTCAGTCTGCGAATAGCATTGTTTGTTGACATATGTTTCCTTGAGCGTTGTCGACACCAAGCGGAACACGTTGTCCGTCAACACGCTATTAAGAAAAGCCGTGTCGACGTCCAGCTGTTCCATTTGATAGCCACATTCAACACATACCGCGAGAATTATTCGAATCGATTTCATGTTGGCAACCGGGGAATGCGTCTCGAAAAAGTCAACGCCATACTTCTTCCTGAAACCTTTCGCGACCAGTCGTGCCTTGTATCGCACGATAGCGCCATTCTGATCACGCTTCTTGGCAAAAACCCATCGTGATCCAATTGTTCGTCCAATCTTCCCTCGTGGCTGCAATGTCCACGTTTTATTCTCTTCGTGAAAGCGAAGCTCAGCATTCGTTGCTTCACGCTATTTCATTGCATCGTCGCTTTCCATTGCTTGAGTATAAGTGTTCGGTGAGTCTGTCTTATCGTCAATTTCCACGGCATAGGCAAGAAAGGCTTCCGCAATTAGTCCATCTTCGTCAATCCTAGCACGCTTTGGAGTCGGTGGGCCCTCACTGCCTTCTGTTGACTCTCCACCATCGAAGCCGTTTCTTAGCATTAGCACTGGCTCACGTCTTATTTGTGTTCGCTCCACTTCAGGCCGAAACACCGAACGATCTTCCTGTTGCACTTGGGAAGGTTGATGATACTCCGTTAGCTTAAGCCTGTTTCGTACAGGGCTCTCAGAAGGCATTAGCCGCTGTACAACGGCGCTTGGCGTATGATCCACATCATCCAGATCAACATCCTCGACTGTCTCTTCGACAGCTCCCATGGGATCGTCCGCAACTGACTGTCGATCCACTTGATGCTGAACATTGACAACATCACCATCCTTAATAACTTAGACAATTGTTTCCGGCTTAAGCTCTTGCGCGCCATTGATGCCGCTCACCTCACGCTCATCCAACTTTACAGAGCGGGTCACTTTAAACTTGGCATTTTCCAAGTCAAACAAGCGATAGCCCTTGACATTCTCTGCATAGCCAAGAAACATACACTTGAAGCTCTTGGGTTCCAATTTGGTCCGTTTCGCATCGTCAATATGAGCGTAGCCTTGCGAATCAAATACGCGCAGGTGATCCATTCGAGGCTTCATCTTGAAAGCTAGCTCGTACGGCGTGATGGATGGACCGTATTGCTGACTTGATTAGTTAAATGAACCGCTGTATTTACCGCTTCCGCCCACCATTCCGTCGAAACGCTCTTGGGTGTAACATGCTGCGGGCTTTCTTCATAATTCTCCTGTTCATACGCTCCGCCACTCCGTTCTGCTGCGGGCTGTATGGGGCGGAGCGCTGGTGTACAATGCCATTCACTTGACATATTCCAGCCATTTTTCTGTTGACGAACTCGATTCCGTTGTCGGATCGCAAACATCTTAGTCGTCCACCCCACTGGTTTTCGTATATCGTCAGAAACTTCTTGAACTTGCCAGCCACTTCACTCTTGCTCTTGATCAGAAAAATGCAACATATCGTGAAAAGTCATCCACAAACGTGAGAATGTGTTTGGCACCACCCTTCGGAATATTCTCATTGGCCCCATGACATCTGTGTGAAAACGCTCCAACACACGTGTCGTCTTTGTCAGTGAACGAGACGGAAAACCGTGATCGTCTTCTTGCCCTTCAAACAGCCGGCACACAATATTTCCACACTTTGCTTGACAATTGGGATACCATTAGTTAATCGCTCTGTCCTGTTCAGCGCATCCTTGCTGGGGTGCCCCATGCGTGCATGCCAAAGCTCCCTTTGATTGTCAGCCCCGGCATATTCAACGATACATGCTTCTTCTTGCTCACAGTCAAGAAAATACGACTTTCCAACCTTTATGCCCGACGCAATTGCTTGCTTCTTGTTCCAAATGACACATGACGAACGCAAGCAATTCCACACTCATGCCACGCTCTGCCAGCTTGCCAACCGACAGCAACCTTCTGTCGAGTCCGGAAATGTGCAGAACTTCAACCATGTGAATCCTATTTCCGTTCAAACCAGTCAATTTTACCGTGCCGGCTCCTTTGACAAGCAACTTTTCCCGTCTGCAATCTTAACTTTGATGCTAGCTTCTAGGCCCTTGTAATCAAAGAAGTCCTTCCTGTGTGGGGTCATGTGGGAAGTTGCTCAACTGTCAATCAGCCATCCTGATGACCTCCCTTCACCAACAGCAAACACCGTGTCGTCGCTGTTGAATCGTTTACCAGCCGGGCAGTATCGCTTCATGTGTCCAAACTGGGCACAGTTGAAGCACTTGCCTTTGAATCCGCCGTTATTGCGTGGAGGACCACTCTTTCGTCCATTGTCCCGTCCACCTTTGAATCTTCTAGCATTTCCATTTACGCGAAACGCTTTCTCTGTAGCTTCTTTCCTCTGCAGCTTCTCTGACTCATTGAGCAGCTTCTTCTTGACTTCTGTCAACGAAATGTCCCTTGCATTCTCCACAATTGACAAATTCAAGTCATACTCCGAAGGTAGACTGCTGAGAAGTACCACCAGCTGGCGTGACTTATCAATTTACTCTCCCGTAGTCTGTAGTCCCACTACTAGCTCGTGAAAAGAGTCCAGATGCTCTGCCATGCTTATTCCACTTTCCATCTTGAACTCATGTTGTCGACGAGTCATCACAACACGATGTGAAGAGTCGAGCGATTGTAGAAATCGCGGAGGGTTCCCCACGCCTCCATAGCACGCGTAGCTGCCCGAATTTGATCTGGTGCTGGACCTCAACGCCTTGAGCAATGATGCCTAGCCCTTGGCATCATTAACAAGCCACGCCTCCGTGACGTCCTTCTCTTCCTTGACGGCCATGATGTGTCCCAAAAGACCCTTCCGCTCCAGGTCATCCTCATTTTAAACTCCCAGTGGTAATAGCTACCACTTCCTAGGAGGACTTCGGTGCGCTTGTTCATATTGGGCGAGAACGTTGCTTGAGAAGGCAGGCTTGTTGCGGCTGTCAATCTGTTAAGTAGAAAGTAAAACCCGAAGTGAATATATTCATCTTGACCAATGAACGGCTACCATATGTAATTACTAACTGTGACGTAATTGTAATTACTGTGAAGCCATCCACCTGTTTAGCGTGCATTTAGCGGTGTAATTTTAACAATACTGATTTAGCCTCACCGGCCAAACAGTTGTATGGAGTGTCAAGGTAAAAGCGACGCCAGTCGTATAAAAAAGACGCTCTCTTCAAACCAGTCGTCCGCAAAGCACATTGGATGGCAAAGTTCTACAGGTGGAATGCATAGAGCAATCAAATACGGGTACAAAGTTTCGCAAGATGTAGGAATTCGTGTAGGACTTAAATGGTACCACAAATAGATGCCAAGACTGCACCGCTAGATAAAAATAGAAATGCAATGCGGAATAATCCCTGGACATCACA
>MBPM02000279.1:0-37365 GCA_001695595.3 Plasmopara viticola | reverse complement strand
AGCTCCCTAAAAAAGAGCGCATGAGTTGGTAGTATAAATATCCGCTTCGAAATTAAGCAGCAATAAGTTCAATGTTCCCACACCGGGACTCGAACCCGGGTCTGCTGGGTGAGAGCCAGCTATCCTAACCGCCTAGACTATATGGGAAGGCTGACAGAAAAAAACTTTTAGATTTGTATAAACACGTACAACCATTTTCGGAAAAGGTTGGGGTGACGCCCTCTTCCAAGCGCGGGGGCTAAATGCTCGCGCGCTTCGGGCAGGTGCTCTCGGGCATCTGCAGGTCTCTAACGGGTCTCACCCTCGACGCGACGGTCTCCAGCACCAGGGCGCCACCTGGCTCTTACCAAGTCAGACTACACAAAACTATGGAAGACCCTCACGGCCTCGGTGCTGGCTGCACTGCCCGCCGAACGAGACTCGACGTATGCGGACACCACTCTATGTCGTGGACTAGACATAGAGCCTAGCACGTGCATAACTTGGCAACGCGATAACGTAATACAATACAATACAATACGTACAAACCATTGCATTACACGCAACGTCTATTGGGACAAAGAAAAGCTTCTTTCGTTCAATCTTATCTCATCACAAGCACTTGCAACGTATGCGCTCGTATCTCCCCTCTTTAAGCATCTAGTGCGAATGCAAACATTTTACAAAAAGATACCGAGGTCGTGAGTAACAACTATAGATCCACGCAGACCAAGCTCCCACGCAGACCAAGCTCCCACGCAGACCAAGCTCCCAAAAAAAGAGCGCATGAGTTGGTAGTATAAATATCCGCTTCGAAAACTAAGCAGCAATAAGTACAATGTTCCCACACCGGGACTCGAACCCGGGTCTGCTGGGTGAGAGCCAGCTATCCTAACCGCCTAGACTATATGGGAAGGCTGACAGGAAAAACTTTTAGATTTATATAAACACGTACAACCATCGCACACACGCAACGTCTATTTGGACAAAGAAAAGCTTCTTTCGATCAATCTTATCTCATCACAAGCCTTTGCAACGTACGCGTCGTATCTGGCACCTCTTTAAGCATCTAGTGCGAATGCAAACATTTTACAAAAAGATACCGAGGTCGTGAGTAACAACTATAATCCACGCAGACCAAGCTCCCACGCAGACCAAGCTCCCACGCAGACCAAGCTCCCAAAAAAAGAGCGCATGAGTTGGTAGTATAAATATCCGCTTCGAAACTAAGCAGCAATAAGTACAATGTTCCCACACCGGACTCGAACCCGGGTCTGCTGGTGAGAGCCAGCTATCCTAACCGCCTAGACTATATGGGAAGGCTGACAGGAAAAAACTTTTAGATTTATATAAACACGTACAACCATTGCACACACGCAAACGTCTATTTGGACAAAGAAAAGCTTCTTTCGATCAATCTTATCTCACACAAGCCTTTGCAACGTACGCGCGTCGTATCTGGCACCTCTTTAAGCATCTAGTGCGAATGCAAACATTTTACAAAAAGATACCGAAGTCGTGAGTAACAACTATAGATCCAAGCAGACCAAGTTCCCACGCAGACCAAGCTCCCTAAAAAAAAGCGCATGAGTTGTAGTATAAATATCCGCTTCGAAACTAAGCAGCAATAAGTTCAATGTTCCCACACCGGGACTCGAACCCGGGTCTGCTGGGTGAGAGCCAGCTATCCTAACCGCCTAGGCTATATGGGAAGGCTGACAGATAAAAAGTTTTAATTTTTATAAACACGTACAACCATTTCGGAAAAGGTTGGGGTGACGCCCTCCTTCCAAGCGCGGGGCTAAATGCTCGCGCGCTTCGGGCAGGTGCTCTCGGGCATCTGCAGGTCTCTAACGGGTCTCACCTCGACGCGACGGTCTCCAGCACCAGGGCACCACCGGCTCTTACCAAGTCAGAACTACACAAAAACTATGGAAGACCCTCACGGCCTCGGTGCTGGCTGCACTGCCCGCCGAACGAGACTCGACGTATGCGGACACCACTCTATGTCGTGGACTAGACATAGAGCCTAGCACGTGCATAACTTGGCAACGCGATAACGTAATACAATACAATACAATACGTACAACCATTGCATACACGCAACGTCTATTGGGACAAGGAAAGCTTCTTTCGTTCAATCTTATCTCATCACAAGCACTTGCAACGTATGCGCTCGTATCTGGCCCCTCTTTAAGCATCTAGTGCGAATGCAAACATTTTACAAAAAATACCGAGGTCGTGAGTAACAACTATAGATCCACGCAGACCAAGCTCCCACGCAGACCAAGCTCCCACCGCAGACCAAGCTCCCAAAAAAAGAGCGCATGAGTTGGTAGTATAAATATCCGCTTCGAAACTAAGCAGCAATAAGTACATGTTCCACACCGGGACTCGAACCCGGGTCTGCTGGGTGAGAGCCAGCTATCCTAACCGCCTAGACTATATGGGAAGGCTGACAGAAAAAACTTTTAGATTTATAAAAACGTACAACCATTGCACACACGCAACGTCTATTTGGACAAAGAAAAGCTTCTTTCGATCAATCTTATCTCATCACAAGCCTTTGCAACGTACGCTCGTATCTGGCACCTCTTTAAGCATCTAGTCGAATGCAAACATTTTACAAAAAAGATACCGAGTCGTGAGTAACAACTATAGATCCAAGCAGACCAAGTTCCCACGCAGACCAAGCTCCCAAAAAAGAGCGCATGAGTTGGGTAGTATAAATATCCGCTTCGAAACTAAGCAGCAATAAGTTCAATGTTCCCACACCGGGACTCGAACCCGGGTCTGCTGGTGAGAGCCAGCTATCCTAACCGCCTAGGCTATATGGGAAGGCTGACAGATAAAATTTTAGATTTGTATAAACACGTACAACCATTTTCGGAAAAGGTTGGGGTGACGCCCTCCTTCCAAGCGCGGGGCTAAATGCTCGCGCGCTTACGGCAGGTGCTCTCGGCATCTGCAGGTCTCTAACGGGTCTCACCCTCGACGCGACGGTCTCCAGCACCAGGGCGCCACCTGGGCTCTTACCAAGTCAGAACTACACAAAACTATGAAGACCCTCACGGCCTCGGTGCTGGCTGCACTGCCCGCCGAACGAGACTCGACGTATGCGGACACCACTCTATGTCGTGGACTAGACATAGAGCCTAGCACTGCATAACTTGGCAACGCGATAACGTAATACAATACAATACAATACGTACAACCATTGCATACACGCAACGTCTATTGGGATAAAGAAAAGCTTCTTTCGTTCAATCTTATCACATCACAAGCACTTGCAACGTATGCGCGTATCTGGCACCTCTTAACAATCTAGTGCGAATGCAAACATTTTACAAAAAGATACCGAGGTCGTGAGTAACAACTATAGATCCACGCAGACCAACTCCACGCAGACCAAGCTCCCACGCAGACCAAGCTCCCACGCAGACCAAGCTCCCAAAAAAAGAGCGCATGAGTAGTATAAATATCCGCTTCGAAACTAAGCAGCAACAAGTACAATGTTCCCACACCGGGACTCGAACCCGGGTCTGCTGGTGAGAGCCAGCTATCCTAACCGCCTAGACTATATGGAAGGCTGACAGGAAAAAACTTTTAGATTCATATAAAACACGTACAACCATCGCACACACGCAACGTCTATTTGGACAAAGAAAAGCTTCTTTCGATCAATCTTATCTCATCACAAGCCTTTGCAACGTACGCGGTCGTATCTGGCACACTCTTTAAGCATCTAGTGCGAATGCAAACATTTTACAAAAAGATACCGAAGTCGTGAGTAACAACTATAGATCCAAGCAGACCAAGTTCCCACGCAGACCAAGCTCCCTAAAAAAGAGCGCATGAGTTGGTAGTATAAATATCCGCTTCGAAACTAAGCAGCAATAAGTACAATGTTCCCACACCGGGACTCGAACCCGGGTCTGCTGGGTGAGAGCCAGCTATCCTAACCGCCTAGACTATATGGGAAGGCTGACAGGAAAAAACTTTTAGATTTATATAAACACGTACAACCATCGCACACACGCAACGTCTATTTGGACAAAGAAAAGCTTCTTTCGATCAATCTTGTCTCATCACAAGCCTTTGCAACGTACGCGGTCGTATCTGGCACCTCTTCAAGCATCTAGTGCGAATGCAAACATTTTACAAAAAGATACCGAGGTCGTGAGTAACAACTATAGATCCACGCAGACCAAGCTCCCACGCAGACCAAGCTCCCACGCAGACCAAGCTCCCAAAAAAAGAGCGCATGAGTTGGTAGTATAAATATCCGCTTCGAAACTAAGCAGCAATAAGTACAATGTTCCCACACCGGGACTCGAACCCGGGTCTGCTGGGTGAGAGCCAGCTATCCTAACCGCCTAGACTATATGGGAAGGCTGACAGGAAAAAACTTTTAGATTTATTAAACACGTACAACCATCGCACACACGCAACGTCTATTTGGACAAAGAAAAGCTTCTTTCGATCCAATCTTATCTCATCACAAGCCTTTGCAACGTACGCGTCGTATCTGGCACCTCTTTAAGCATCTAGTGCGAATGCAAACATTTTACAAAAAGATACCGAAGTCGTGAGTAACAACTATAGATCCAAGCAGACCAAGTTCCCACGCAGACCAAGCTCCCTAAAAAAGAGCGCATGAGTTGGTAGTATAAATATCCGCTTCGAAACTAAGCAGCAATAAGTTCAATGTTCCCACACCGGGACTCGAACCCGGGTCTGCTGGGTGAGAGCCAGCTATCCTAACCGCCTAGGCTATATGGGAAGGCTGACAGATAAAAAGTTTTAGATTTGTATAAACACGTACAACCATTTCGGAAAAGTTGGGTGACCCCTCCTTCCAAGCGCGGGGGCTAATGCTCGCGCGCTTCGGCAGGTGCTCTCGGGCATCTGCAGGTCTCTAACGGGTCTCACCCTCGACGCGACGGTCTCCAGCACCAGGCACCACCTTGGGCTCTTACCAAGTCAGAAACTACACAAAACTATGGAAGACCCTCACGGCCTCGGTGCTGGCTGCACTGCCCGCCGAACGAGACTCGACGTATGCGGACACCACTCTATGTCGTGGACTAGACATAGAGCCTAGCACGTGCATAACTTGGCAACGCGATAACGTAATACAATACAATACAATACGTACAACCATTGCATACACGCAACGTCTATTGGGACAAGGAAAAGCTTCTTTCGTTCAATCTTATCTCATCACAAGCACTTGCAACGTATGCGCTCGTATCTGGCACCTCTTTAAGCATCTAGTGCGAATGCAAACATTTTACAAAAAGATACCGAGGTCGTGAGTAACAACTATAGATCCACGCAACCAAGCTCCCACGCAGACCAAGCTCCCGAAAAAAAGAGCGCATGAGTGTAGTATAAATATCCGCTTCGAAACTAAGCAGCAATAAAGTACAATGTTCCCACACCGGGACTCGAACCCGGGTCTGCTGGGTGAGAGCCAGCTATCCAACCCCTAGACTATAGGAAGGCTGACAGGAAAAAACTTTTAGATTTATATAAACAGTACAACCATCGCACACACGCAACGTCTATATTGGACAAAGAAAAAGCTTCTTTCGATCAATCTTATCTCATCACAAGTCTTTGCAACGTACGCGGTCGTATCTGGCACCTCTTTAAGCATCTAGTGCGAATGCAAACATTTTACAAAAAGATACCGAAGTCTGAGTAACAACTATAGATCCAAGCAACCAAGCTCCCACGCAGACCAAGCTCCACGCAGACCAAGCTCCCAAAAAAAGAGCGCATGAGTTGGTAGTATAAATATCCGCTTCGAAACTAAGCAGCAATAAGTACAATGTTCCCACACCCGCGACTCGAACCCGGGTCTGCTGGGTGAGAGCCAGCTATCCTAACGCCTAACTATATGGGAAGGTGACAGGAAAAAACTTTTAGATTTATATAAACACGTACAACCATGCACACACGCAACGTCTATTTGGACAAAGAAAAGCTTCTTTCGATCAATCTTGTCTCATCACAAGATTTGCAACGTACGCGTCGTATCTGGCACCTCTTCAAGCATCTAGTGCGAATGCAAACATTTTACAAAAAATACCGAGGTCGTGAGTAAACAACTATAGATCCACGCAGACCAAGCTCCCACGCAGACCAAGCTCCCACGCAGACCAAGCTCCCAAAAAAAGAGCGCATGAGTTGGTAGTATAAATATCCGCTTCGAAACTAAGCGAGCAATAAGTACAATGTTCCCACACCGGGACTCGAACCCGGGTCTGCTTGGGTGAGAGCCAGCTATTCTAACCGCCTAACTATAGGGAAGGCTGACAGGAAAAAACTTTTAGATTTATATAAACACGTACAACCATCGCACACACGCAACGTCTATTTGACAAAGAAAAGCTTCTTTCGATCAATCTTATCTCATCACAAGCCTTTGCAACGTACGCGGTCGTATCTGGCACCACTTTAAGCATCTAGCGCGAATGCAAACATTTTACAAAAAGATACCGAAGTCGTGAGTAACAACTATAGATCCAAGCAGACCAAGTTCCCACGCAGACCAAGCTCCCTAAGAAAAAGAGCGCATGAGTTGGTAGTATAAATATCCGCTTCGAAACTAAGCAGCAATAAGTTCAATGTTTCCCACACCGGGACTCGAACCCGGTCTGCTGGGTGAGGAGCCAGCTATCCTAACCGCCTAGCTATATGGGAAGGCTGACAGATAAAAGTTTTTATTTGTATAAACACGTACAACCATTTTCAGAAAAGGTTGGGGTGACGCCCTCCTTCCAAACGCGGGGCCTAAATGCTCGCGCGCTTCGGGCAAGGTGCTCTCGGGCATCTGCAGGTCTCTAACGGGTCTCACTCTCGACGCGACGGTCTCCAGCACCAGGGCGCCACCTGGGCTCTTACCAAGTCAGAGCTACACAAAACTATGGAAGACCCTCACGGCCTCGGTGCTGGCTGCACTGCCCGCCGAACGAGACTCGACGTATGCGGACACCACTCTATGTCGTGGACTAGACATAGAGCCTAGCACGTGCATAACTTGGCAACGCGATAACGTAATACAATACAATACAATACGTACAACCATTGCATACACGCAACGTCTATTGGGACAAAGAAAAGCTTCTTTCGTTCAATCTTATCTCATCACAAGCACTTGCAACGTATGCGGTCGTATCTGGCACCTCTTTAAGCATCTAGTGCGAATGCAAACATTTTACAAAAAGATACCGAGGTCGTGTAGTAACAACTATAGATCCACGCAGACCAAGCTCCCACGCAGACCAAGCTCCCAAAAAAAAGCGCATAAGTTGGTAGTATAAATATCCGCTTCGAAACTAAGCAGCAATAAGTACAATTTCCCACACCGGGACTCGAACCCGGTCTGCTGGTGAGAGCCAGCTATCCTAACGCCTAGACTATATGGGAAGGCTGACAGGAAAAAACTTTTAGATTTTATAATTAAACACGTGCAACCATCGCACACACGCAACGTCTATTTGGACAAAAGAAAAGCTTCTTTCGATCAGTCTTATCTCATAACAACCCTTTGCAACGTACGCGGGCGTATCTGCGCACCTCTCTTAAGCATCTAGTGCGAATGCAAACATTTTACAAAAAGATACCGAAGTCTGAGTAACAACTATAGATCCAAGCAGACCAATTCCCACGCAGACCAAGCTCCCTAAAAAAGAGCGCATGAGTTGGTAGTATAAATATCCGCTTCGAAATTAAGCAGCAATAAGTTCAATGTTCCCACACCGGGACTCGAACCCGGGTCTGCTGGGTGAGAGCCAGCTATCCTAACCGCCTAGACTATATGGAAGGCTGACAGGAAAAAAGTTTTAGATTTATAAAACACGTACAACCATCGCACACACGCAACGTCTATTTGACAAAAAAAGCTTCTTTCGATCAATCTTATCTCATCACAAGCCTTTGCAACGTACGCGGCGTATCTGGCACCACATTAAGCATCTAGCGCGAATGCAAACATTTTACAAAAAAGATACCGAAGTCGTGAGTAACAACTATAGATCCAAGCAGACCCAAGCTCCCACGCAGACCAACTCCACGCAGACCAAGCTCCCACGCAGACCAAGCTCCCACGCCAGACCAAGCTCCCACGCAGACCAAGCTCCCAAAAAAGAGCGCATGAGTTGGTAGTATAAATATCCGCTTCGAAACTAAGCAGCAATAAGTTCAATGTTCCCACACCGGGACTCAACCCGGGTCTGCTGGGTGAGAGCCAGCTATCCTAACCGCCTAGGCTATATGGGAAGGCTGACAGATAAAAAGTTTTAGATTGTATAAACACGTACAACCATTTTCGGAAATGGTTGGGGTGACGCCCTCCTTCCAAGCGCGGGAGCTAAATGCTCGCGCGCTTCGGGCAGGTGCTCTGGGCATCTGCAGGTCTCTTACGGGTCTCACCCTTGACGCGACGATCTCAGCACCAGGCGCCACCTGGGCTCCTTACCAAGTCAGAACTACACAAAACTATGGAAGACCCTCACGGCCTCGGTGCTGGCTGCACTGCCCGCCGAACGAGACTCGACGTATGCGGACACCACTCTATGTCGTGGACTAGACATAGAGCCTAGCACGTGCATAACTTGGCAACGCGATAACGTAATACAATACAATACAATACGTACAACCATTGCATACACGCAACGTCTATTGGGACAAAGAAAAGCTTCTTTCGTTCAATCTTATCTCATCACAAGCACTTGCAACGTATGCGCTCGTATCTGGCACCTCTTTAAGCATCTAGTGCGAATGCAAACATTTTACAAAAAGATACCGAGGTCGTGAGTAACAACTATAGATCCACGCAGACCAAGCTCTCACGCAGACCAAGCTCCCAAAAAAAGAGCGCATGAGTTGGTAGTATAAATATCCGCTTCGAAACTAAGCAGCAATAAGTACAATGTTCCCACACCGGGACTTGAACCCGGGTCTGCTGGGTGAGAGCCAGCTATCCTAACCGCCTAGACTATATGGAAGGCTGACAGGAAAAAACTTTTAGATATATAAACACGTACAACCATCGCACACACGCAACGTCAATTTGGACAAAGAAAAGCTTCTTTCGATCAATCTTATCTCATCACAAGCCTTTGCAACGTGCGCGGTCGTATCTGGCACCTCTTTAAGCATCTAGCGCAAATGCAAACATTTTACATAAAGACACCGGAGTCGTGAGTAACAACTATAGATCCACGCAGGCCAAGTCCCACGCAGACCAAGCTCCCTAAAAAAGAGCGCATGAGTTGGTAGTATAAATATCCGCTTCGAAACTAAGCAGCAATAAGTACAATGTTCCCACACCGGGACTCGAACCCGGGTCTGCTGGGTGAGAGCCAGCTATCCTAACCGCCTAGACTATATGGAAGGCTGAAAGGAAAAACTTTTAGATTTATATAAACACGTACAACCATCGCACACACGCAACGTCTATTTGGACAAAGAAAAGCTTCTTTCGATCAATCTTATCTCATCACAAGCCTTTGCAACGTGCGCGGTCGTATCTGGCACCTCTTTAAGCATCTAGCGCAATGCAAACATTTTACAAAAAGAACCGGAGTCGTGAGTAACAACTATAGATCCACGCAGGCCAAGCTCCCACGCAGACCAAGCTCCCTAAAAAAGAGCGCATGAGTTGGTAGTATAAATATCCGCTTCGAAACTAAGCAGCAATAAGTACAATGTTCCCACACCGGGACTCGAACCCGGGTCTGCTGGGTGAGAGCCAGCTATCCTAACCGCCTCGACTATATGGGAAGGCTGAAAGGAAAAAACTTTTAGATTTATATAAACACGTACAACCATCGCACACACGCAACGTCTATTTGGACAAAGAAAAGCTTCTTTCGATCAATCTTATCTCATCACAAGCCTTTGCAACGTGCGCGGTCGTATCTGGCACCTCTTTAAGCATCTAGCGCAAATGAAAACATTTACATAAAGATACCGAAGTCGTGAGTAACAACTATAGATCCACGCAGCCAAGCTCCACGCAGACCAAGCTCCCTAAAAAAGAGCGCATCAGTTGGTAATATAAATATTCGCTTCGAAACTAAGCAGCAATAAGTTCAATGTTCCCACACCGGGACTCGAACCCGGTCTGCTGGGTGAGAGCCAGCTATCCTAACCGCCTAGACTATATGGGAAGGCTGACAGATAAAAAGTTTTAGATTTATGTAAACACGTACAACCATTTTCGGAAAAGGTTGGGGTGACGCCCTCCTTCCAAGCGCGGGGGCTAAATGCTCGCGCGCTTCGGGCAGGTGCTCTCGGGCATCTGCAGGTCTCTAACGGTCTCACCCTCGACGCGACGGTTCCAGCACCAGGGCGCCACCTGGGCTCTTACCAAGTCAGAACTACACAAAACTATGGAAGACCCTCACGGCCTCGGTGCTGGCTGCACTGCCCGCCGAACGAGACTCGACGTATGCGGACACCACTTTATGTCGTGGACTAGACATAGAGCCTAGCACGTGCATAACTTGGCAACGCGATAACGTAATACAATACAATACAATACGTACAACCATTGCATACACGCAACGTCTATTGGGACAAAGAAAAGCTTCTTTCGTTCAATCTTATCTCATCACAAGCACTTGCAACGTATGCGCTCGAATCTGGCACCTCGTTAAGCATCTAGTGCGAATGCAAACATTTTACAAAAAGATACCGAGGTCGTGAGTAACAACTATAGATCCACGCAGACCAAGCTTTCACGCAGACCAAGCTCCCACGCAGACCAAGCTCCCAAAAAAAGAGCGCATGAGTTGGTAGTATAAATATCCGCTTCGAAACTAAGCAGCAATAAGTACAATGTTCCCACACCGGGACTCGAACCCGGGTCTGCTGGGTGAGAGCCAGCTATCCTAACCGCCTAGACTATATGGGAAGGCTGACAGAAAAAAACTTTTAGATTTATATAAACACGTACAACCATCGCACACACGCAACGTCTATTTGGACAAAGAAAAGCTTCTTTCGATCAATCTTATCTCATCACAAGCCTTTGCAACGTGCGCGGTCGTATCTGGCACCTCTTTAAGCATCTAGCGCAAATGCAAACATTTTACATAAAGATACCGGAGTCGTGAGTAACAACTATAGATCCACGCAGGCCAAGCTCCCACGCAGAACAAGCTCCCTAAAAAAGAGCGCATGAGTTGGTTGTATAAATATCCGCTTCGAAACTAAGCAGCAATAAGTACAATGTTCCCACACCGGGACTCGAACCCGGGTCTGCTGGGTGAGAGCCAGCTATCCTAACCGCCTAGACTATATGGGAAGGCTGAAAGGAAAAAACTTTTAGATTTATATAAACACGTACAACCATCGCACACACGCAACGTCTATTTGGACAAAGAAAAGCTTCTTTCGATCAATCTTATCTCATCACAAGCCTTTGCAACGTGCGCGGTCGTATCTGGCACCTCTTTAAGCATCTAGCGCAAATGAAAACATTTTACATAAAGATATCGAAGTCGTGAGTAACAATTATAGATCCACGCAGGCCAAGCTCCACGCAGACCAAGCTCCCTAAAAAAGAGCGCATGAGTTGGTAGTATAAATATCCGCTTCGAAACTAAGCAGCAATAAGTTCAATGTTCCCACACCGGGACTCGAACCCGGGTCTGCTGGGTGAGAGCCAGCTATCCTAACCGCCTAGACTATATGGGAAGGCTGACAGATAAAAAGTTTTAGATTTATATAAACACGTACAACCATTTTCGGAAAAGGTTGGGGTGACGCCCTCCTTCCAAGCGCGGGGGCTAAATGCTCGCGCGCTTCGGGCAGGTGCTCTCGGGCATCTGCAGGTTTCTAACGGGTCTCACCCTCGACGCGACGGTCTCCAGCACCAGGGCGCCACCTGGGCTCTTACCAAGTCAGAACTACACAAAACTATGGAAGACCCTCACGGCCTCGGTGCTGGCTGCACTGCCCGCCGAACGAGACTCGACGTATGCGGACACCACTCTATGTCGTGGACTAGACATAGAGCCTAGCACGTGCATAACTTGGCAACGCGATAACGTAATACAATACAATACAATACGTACAACCATTGCATACACGCAACGTCTATTGGGACAAAGAAAAGTTTCTTTCGTTCAATCTTATCTCATCACAAGCACTTGCAACGTATGCGCTCGAATCTGGCACCTCGTTAAGCATCTAGTGCGAATGCAAACATTTTACAAAAGATACCGAGGTCGTGAGTAACAACTATAGATCCACGCAGACCAAGCTCCCACGCAGACCAAGCTCCCAAAAAAAGAGCGCATGAGTTGGTAGTATAAATATCCGCTTCGAAACTAAGCAGCAATAAGTACAATGTTCCCACACCGGGACTCGAACCCGGGTCTGCTGGGTGAGAGCCAGCTATCC
Organism: Plasmopara viticola; assembly: GCA_001695595.3. Classification (NCBI taxonomy): domain Eukaryota; phylum Oomycota; class Peronosporomycetes; order Peronosporales; family Peronosporaceae; genus Plasmopara; species Plasmopara viticola. The sequence continues at coordinate 24,963 of MBPM02000279.1, read as the reverse complement.
TAACCGCCTAGACTATATGGGAAGGCTGAAAGGAAAAAACTTTTAGATTTATATAAACACGTACAACCATCGCACACACGCAACGTCAATTTGGACAAAGAAAAGCTTCTTTCGATCAATCTTATCTCATCACAAGCCTTTGCAACGTGCGCGTCGTATCTGGCACCTCTTTAAGCATCTAGCGCAAATGCAAACATTTTACATAAAGACACCGGAGTCGTGAGTAACAACTATAGATCCACGCAGGCCAAGCTCCCACGCAGACCAAGCTCCCTAAAAAAGAGCGCATGAGTTGGTAGTATAAATATCCGCTTCGAAACTAAGCAGCAATAAGTACAATGTTCCCACACCGGGACTCGAACCCGGGTCTGCTGGGTGAGAGCCAGCTATCCTAACCGCCTAGACTATATGGGAAGGCTGAAAGGAAAAAACTTTTAGATTTATATAAACACGTACAACCATCGCACACACGCAACGTCTATTTGGACAACGAAAAGCTTCTTTCGATCAATCTTATCTCATCACAAGCCTTTGCAACGTATGCGCTCGAATCTGGCACCTCTTTAAGCATCTAGCGCAAATGCAAACATTTTACATAAAGACACCGGAGTCGTGAGTAACAACTATAGATCCACGCAGGCCAAGCTCCCACGCAGACCAAGCTCCCTAAAAAAGAGCGCATGAGTTGGTAGTATAAATATCCGCTTCGAAACTAAGCAGCAATAAGTACAATGTTCCCACACCGGGACTCGAACCCGGGTCTGCTGGGTGAGAGCCAGCTATCCTAACCGCCTCGACTATATGGGAAGGCTGAAGGAAAAAACTTTTAGATTTATATAAACACGTACAACCATCGCACACACGCAACGTCTATTTGGACAAAGAAAAGCTTCTTTCGATCAATCTTATCTCATCACAAGCCTTTGCAACGTGCGCGGTCGTATCTGGCACCTCTTTAAGCATCTAGCGCAAATGAAAACATTTTACATAAAGATACCGAAGTCGTGAGTAACAACTATAGATCCACGCAGGCCAAGCTCCCACGCAGACCAAGCTCCCTAAAAAAGAGCGCATCAGTTGGTAGTATAAATATTCGCTTCGAAACTAAGCAGCAATAAGTTCAATGTTCCCACACCGGGACTCGAACCCGGGTCTGCTGGGTGAGAGCCAGCTATCCTAACCGCCTAGACTATATGGGAAGGCTGACAGATAAAAAGTTTTAGATTTATGTAAACACGTACAACCATTTTCGGAAAAGGTTGGGGTGACGCCCTCCTTCCAAGCGCGGGGGCAAAATGCTCGCGCGCTTCGGGCAGGTGCTCTCGGGCATCTGCAGGTCTCTAACGGGTCTCACCCTCGACGCGACGGTTTCCAGCACCAGGGCGCCACCTGGGCTCTTACCAAGTCAGAACTACACAAAACTATGGAAGACCCTCACGGCCTCGGTGCTGGCTGCACTGCCCGCCGAACGAGACTCGACGTATGCGGACACCACTTTATGTCGTGGACTAGACATAGAGCCTAGCACGTGCATAACTTGGCAACGCGATAACGTAATACAATACAATACAATACGTACAACCATTGCATACACGCAACGTCTATTGGGACAAAGAAAAGCTTCTTTCGTTCAATCTTATCTCATCACAAGCACTTGCAACGTATGCGCTCGAATCTGGCACCTCGTTAAGCATCTAGTGCGAATGCAAACATTTTACAAAAAGATACCGAGGTCGTGAGTAACAACTATAGATCCACGCAGACCAAGCTTTCACGCAGACCAAGCTCCCACGCAGACCAAGCTCCCAAAAAAGAGCGCATGAGTTGGTAGTATAAATATCCGCTTCGAAACTAAGCAGCAATAAGTACAATGTTCCCACACCGGGACTCGAACCCGGGTCTGCTGGGTGAGAGGCAGCTATTTTAACAGCCTAGACTATATGGGAAGGCTGAAAGGAAAAAACTTTTAGATTTATATAAACACGTACAACCATCGCACACACGCAACGTCTATTTGGACAACGAAAAGCTTCTTTCGGTCAATCTTATCTCATCACGAGCACTTGCAACGTACGCGGTCGTATCTGGCACCTCGTTAAGCATCTAGCGCGAATGCAAACATTTTACAAAAAGATACCGAAGTCGTGAGTAACAACTATAGATCCACGCAGACCAAGCTCCCACGCAGACCAAGCTCCCAAAAAAAGAGCGCATGAGTTGGTAGTATAAATATCCGCTTCGAAACTAAGCAGCAATAAGTACAATGTTCCCACACCGGGACTCGAACCCGGGTCTGCTGGGTGAGAGCCAGCTATCCTAACCGCCTAGACTATATGGGAAGGCTGACAGGAAAAAACTTTTAGATTTATATAAACACGTACAACCATTGCACACACGCAACGTCTATTTGGACAAAGAAAAGCTTCTTTCGATCAATCTTATCTCATCACAAGCCTTTGCAACGTACGCGGTCGTATCTGGCACCTCTTTAAGCATCTAGTGCGAATGCAAACATTTTACAAAAAGATACCGAAGTCGTGAGTAACAACTATAGATCCACGCAGACCAAGTTCCCACGCAGACCAAGAGCGCATGAGTTGGTAGTATAAATATCCGCTTCGAAACTAAGCAGCAATTAGTACAAGTTCCCACACCGGGACTCGAACCCGGGTCTGCTGGGTGAGAGCCAGCTATCCTAACCGCCTAGACTATATGGGAAGGCTGAAAGGAAAAAACTTTTAGATTTATATAAACACGTACAACCATCGCACACACGCAACGTCTATTTGGACAAAGAAAAGCTTCTTTCGGTCAATCTTATCTCATCACAAGCACTTGCAACGTACGCGGTCGTATCTGGCACCTCGTTAAGCATCTAGCGCGAATGCAAACATTTTACAAAAAGATACCGAAGTCGTGAGTAACAACTATAGATCCACGCAGACCAAGTTCCCACGCAGACGAAGAGCGCATGAGTTGGTAGTATAAATATCCGCTTCGAAACTAAGCAGCAATAAGTTCAATGTTCCCACACTGGGACTCGAACCCGGGTCTGCTGGGTGAGAGCCAGCTATCCTCACCGCCTAGACTATATGGGAAGGCTGACAGATAAAATGTTTTAGATTTATATAAACACGTACAACCATTTTCGGAAAAGGTTGGGGTGACGCCCTCCTTCCAAGCGCGGGGGCTAAATGCTCGCGCGCTTCGGGCAGGTGCTCTCGGCATCTGCAGGTCTCTAACGGGTCTCACCCTCGACGCGACGGTCTCCAGCACCAGGGCGCCACCTGGGCTCTTACCAAGTCAGAACTACACAAAACTATGGAAGACCCTCACGGCCTCGGTGCTGGCTGCACTGCCCGCCGAACGAGACTCGACGTATGCGGACACCACTCTATGTCGTGGACTAGACATAGAGCCTAGCACGTGCATAACTTGGCAACGCGATAACGTAATACAATACAATACAATACGTACAACCATTGCATACACGCAACGTCTATTGGGACAAAGAAAAGCTTCTTTCGTTCAATCTTATCTCATCACAAGCACTTGCAACGTATGCGCTCGAATCTGGCACCTCGTTAAGCATCTAGTGCGAATGCAAACATTTTACAAAAAGATACCGAGGTCGTGAGTAACAACTATAGATCCACGCAGACCAAGCTCCCACGCAGACCAAGCTCCCACGCAGACCAAGCTCCCAAAAAAAGAGCGCATGAGTTGGTAGTATAAATATCCGCTTCGAAACTAAGCAGCAATAAGTTCAATGTTCCCACACCGGGACTCGAACCCGGGTCTGCTGGGTGAGAGCCAGCTATCCTAACCGCCTAGACTATATGGGAAGGCTGACAGGAAAAAACTTTTAGATTTTTATAAACACGTACAATCATCACACACACGCAACGTCTATTTGGACAAAGAAAAGCTTCTTTCGATCAATCTTATCTCATCACAAGCCTTTGCAACGTACGCGGTCGTATCTGGCACCTCTTTAAGCAGCTAGCGCGAATGCAAACATTTTACAAAAAGATACCGAAGTCGTGAGTAACAACTATAGATCCACGCAGACCAAGCTCCCACGCAGACCAAGCTCCCTAAAAAAGAGCGCATGAGTTAGTAGTATAAATATCCGCTTCGAAACTAAGCAGCAATAAGTACAATGTTCCCACACCGGGACTCGAACCCGGGTCTGCTGGGTGAGAGCCAGCTATCCTCACCGCCTAGACTATATGGGAAGGCTGACAGATAAAAAGTTTTAGATTTATGTAAACACGTACAACCATCGCACACACGCAAAGTCTATTTGAACAAATAAGCTTCTTTCGGTCAATCTTATCTCATCACAAGCACTTGCAACGTACGCGGTCGTATCTGGCACCTCGTTAAGCATCTAGCGCGAATGCAAACATTTTACAAAAAGATACCGAAGTCGTGAGTAACAACTATAGATCCACGCAGACCAAGTTCCCACGCAGACCAAGAGCGCATGAGTTGGTAGTATAAATATCCGCTTCGAAACTAAGCAGCAATTAGTACAAGTTCCCACACCGGGACTCGAACCCGGGTCTGCTGGGTGAGAGCCAGCTATCCTAACCGCCTAGACTATATGGGAAGGCTGACAGGAAAAAACTTTTAGATTTATATAAACACGTACAACCATCGCACACACGCAACGTCTATTTGGACAAAGAAAAGCTTCTTTCGGTCAATCTTATCTCATCACAAGCACTTGCAACGTACGCGGTCGTATCTGGCACCTCGTTAAGCATCTAGCGCGAATGCAAACATTTTACAAAAAGATACCGAAGTCGTGAGTAACAACTATAGATCCACGCAGGCCAAGCTCCCACGCAGACCAAGCTCCCTAAAAAAGAGCGCATGAGTTGGTAGTATAAATATCCGCTTCGAAACTAAGCAGCAATAAGTTCAATGTTCCCACACCGGGACTCGAACCCGGGTCTGCTGGGTGAGAGCCAGCTATCCTAACCGCCTAGACTATATGGGAAGGCTGACAGATAAAAAGTTTTAGATTTGTATAAACACGTACAACCATTTTTGGAAAAGGTTGGGGTGACGCCTTCCTTCCAAGCGCGGGGGCTAAATGCTCGCGCGCTTCGGGCAGGTGCTCTCGGGCATCTGCAGGTCTCTAACGGGTCTCACCCTCGACGCGACGGTCTCCAGCACCAGGGCGCCACCTGGGCTCTTACCAAGTCAGAAATACACAAAACTATGGAAGACCCTCACGGCCTCGGTGCTGGCTGCACTGCCCGCCGAACGAGACTCGACGTATGCGGACACCACTCTATGTCGTGGACTAGACATAGAGCCTAGCACGTGCATAACTTGGCATCGCGATAACGTAATACAATACAATACAATACGTACAACCATTGCATACACGCAACGTCTATTGGGACAAAGAAAAGCTTCTTTCGTTCAATCTTATCTCATCACAAGCACTTGCAACGTATGCGCTCGAATCTGGCACCTCGTTAAGCATCTAGTACGAATGCAAACATTTTACAAAAAGATTTCGAGGTCGTGAGTAACAACTATAGATCCACGCAGACCAAGCTCCCACGCAAACCAAGCTCCTACGCAGACCAAGCTCCCAAAAAAAGAGCGCATGAGTTGGTAGTATAAATATCTGCTTCGAAACTAAGCAGCAATAAGTACAATGTTCCCACACCGGGACTCGAACCCGGGTCTGCTGGGTGAGAGCCAGCTATCCTAACCGCCTAGACTATATGGGAAGGCTGAAAGGAAAAAACTTTTAGATTTATATAAACACGTACAACCATCGCACACACGCAACGGCTATTTGGACAAAGAAAAGCTTCTTTCGTTCAATCTTATCTCATCACAAGCCTTTGCAATGTACGCGGTCGTATCTGGCACCTCTTTAAGCATCTAGTGCGAATGCAAACATTTTACAAAAAGATACCGAGGTCGTGAGTATCAACTATAGATCCACGCAGACCAAGCTCCCATGCAGACCAAGCTCCCACGCAGACCAAGCTCCCTAAAAAAAAGCGCATGAGTTAGTAGTATAAATATCCGCTTCGAAACTAAGCAGCAATAAGTACAATGTTCCCACACCGGGACTCGAACCCGGGTCTGCTGGGTGAGAGCCAGCTATCCTCACCGCCTAGACTATATGGGAAGGCTGACAGGAAAAAACTTTTAGATTTATATAAACACATACAACCATCGCACACACGCAAAGTCTATTTGAACAAAGAAAAGCTTCTTTCGGTCAATCTTATCTCATCACAAGCACTTGCAACGTACGCGGTCGTATCTGGCACCTCGTTAAGCATCTAGCGCGAATGCAAACATTTTACAAAAAGATACCGAAGTCGTGAGTAACAACTATAGATCCACGCAGACCAAGTTCCCAAAAAAAGAGCGCATGAGTTGGTAGTATAAATATCCGCTTCGAAACTAAGCAGCAATTAGTACAAGTTCCCACACCGGGACTCGAACCCGGGTCTGCTGGGTGAGAGCCAGCTATCCTAACCGCCTAGACTATATGGGAAGGCTGAAGAAAAAAACTTTTAGATTTATATAAACACGTACAACCATCGCACACACGCAACGTCTATTTGGACAAAGAAAAGCTTCTTTCGATCAATCTTATCTCATCACAAGCCTTTGCAACGTGCGCGGTCGTATCTGGCACCTCTTTAAGCATCTAGCGCAAATGCAAACATTTTACAAAAAGATACCGAGGTCGTGAGTATCAACTATAGATCCACGCAGACCAAGCTCCCATGCAGACCAAGCTCCCACGCAGACCAAGCTCCCAAAAAAAGAGCGCATGAGTTGGTAGTATAAATATCCGCTTCGAAACTAAGCAGCAATAAGTACAATGTTCCCACACCGGGACTCGAACCCGGGTCTGCTGGGTGAGAGGCAGCTATCCTAACCGCCTAGACTATATGGGAAGGCTGACAGGAAAAAACTTTTAGATTTATATAAACACGTACAACCATCGCACACACGCAACGTCTATTTGGACAAAGAAAAGCTTCTTTTGATCAATCTTATCTCATCACAAGCCTTTGCAACGTACGCGGTCGTATCTGGTACCACTTTAAGCATCTAGCGCGAATGCAAACATTTTACAAAAAGATACCGAAGTCGTGAGTAACAACTATAGATCCACGCAGACCAAGCTCCCACGCAGACCAAGCTCCCACGCAGACCAAGCTCCCTGAAAAAGAGCGCATGAGTTGGTAGTATAAATATCCGCTTCGAAACTAAGCAGCAATAAGTACAATGTTCCCACCCCGGGACTCGAACCCGGGTCTGCTGGGTGAGAGCCCGCTATCCTAACCGCCTAGACTATATGGGAAGGCTGACAGGCAAAAACTTTTAGATTTATATAAACACGTACAACCATCGCACACACGTAACGTCTATTTGGACAAAGAAAAGCTTCTTTCGATCAATCTTGTCTCATCACAAGCCTTTGCAACGTACGCGGTCGTATCTGGCACCTCTTTAAGCATCTAGTGCGAATGCAAACATTTTACAAAAAGATACCGAGGTCGTGAGTAACAACTATAGATCCACGCAGACCAAGCTCCCACGCAGACCAAGCTCCCACGCAGACCAAGCTCCCAAAAAAAGAGCGCATGAGTTGGTAGTATAAATATCCGCTTCGAAACTAAGCAGCAATAAGTACAATGTTCCCACACCGGGACTCGAACCCGGGTCTGCTGGGTGAGAGCCAGCTATCCTAACCGCCTAGACTATATGGGAAGGCTGACAGGAAAAAACTTTTAGATTTATATAAACACGTACAACCATCGCACACACGCAACGTCTATTTGGACAAAGAAAAGCTTCTTTCGATCAATCTTATCTCATCACAAGCCTTTGCAACGTACGCGGTCGTATCTGGCACCTCTTTAAGCATCTAGTGCGAATGCAAACATTTTACAAAAAGATACCGAAGTCGTGAGTAACAACTATAGATCCAAGCAGACCAAGTTCCCACGCAGACCAAGCTCCCTAAAAAAGAGCGCATGAGTTGGTAGTATAAATATCCGCTTCGAAACTAAGCAGCAATAAGTTCAATGTTCCCACACCGGGACTCGAACCCGGGTCTGCTGGGTGAGAGCCAGCTATCCTAACCGCCTAGACTATATGGGAAGGCTGACAGATAAAAGGTTTTAGATTTGTATAAACACGTACAACCATTTTCGGAAAAGGTTGGGGTGACGCCCTCCTTCCAAGCGCGGGGCTAAATGCTCGCGCGCTTCGGGCAGGTGCTCCCGGGCATCTGCAGGTCTCTAACGGTCTCACCCTCGACGCGACGGTCTCCAGCACCAGGGCGCCACCTGGGCTCTTACCAAGTCAGAACTACACAAAACTATGGAAGACCCTCACGGCCTCGGTGCTGGCTGCACTGCCCGCCGAACGAGACTCGACGTATGCGGACACCACTCTATGTCGTGGACTAGACATAGAGCCTAGCACGTGCATAACTTGGCAACGCGATAACGTAGTACAATACAATACAATACGTACAACCATTGCATACACGCAACGTCTATTGGACAAAGAAAAGCTTCTTTCGTTCAATCTTATCTCATCACAAGCACTTGCAACGTATGCGCTCGAATCTGGCACCTCGTTAAGCATCTAGTGCGAATGCAAACATTTTACAAAAAGATACCGAGGTCGTGAGTAACAACTATAGATCCAAGCAGACCAAGCTCCCACGCAGACCAAGCTCCCTAAAAAAGAGCGCATGAGTTGGTAGTATAAATATCCGCTTCGAAACTAAGCAGCAATAAGTACAATGTTCCCACACCGGGACTCGAACCCGGGTCTGCTGGGTGAGAGCCAGCTATCCTAACCGCCTAGACTATATGGGAAGGCTGACAGATAAAAAGTTTTAGATTTATATAAACACGTACAACCATTTTCGGAAAAGGTTGGGGTGACGCCCTCCTTCCAAGCGCGGGGGCTAAATGCTCGCGCGCTTCGGGCAGGTGCTCTCGGGCATCTGCAGGTCTCTAACGGGTCTCACCCTCGACGCGACGGTCTCCAGCACCAGGGCACCACCTGGGCTCTTACCAAGTCAGAGCTACACAAAACTATGGAAGACCCTCACGGCCTCGGTGCTGGCTGCACTGCCCGCCGAACGAGACTCGACGTATGCGGACACCACTCTATGTCGTGGACTAGACATAGAGCCTAGCACGTGCATAACTTGGCAACGCGATAACGTAATACAATACAATACAATACGTACAACCATTGCATACACGCAACGTCTATTGGGACAAAGAAAAGCTTCTTTCGTTCAATCTTATCTCATCACAAGCACTTGCAACGTATGCGCTCGAATCTGGCACCTCGTTAAGCATCTAGTGCGAATGCAAACATTTTACAAAAAGGTACCGAGGTCGTGAGTAACAACTATAGATCCACGCAGACCAAGCTCCCACGCAGACCAAGCTCCCAAAAAAGAGCGCATGAGTTGTAGTATAAATATCCGCTTCGAAACTAAGCAGCAATAAGTACAATGTTCCCACACCGGGACTCGAACCCGGGTCTGCTGGGTGAGAGCCAGTTATCCTAACCGCCTAGACTATATGGGAAGGCTGACAGGAAAAAACTTTTAGATTTATATAAACACGTACAACCATCGCACACACGCAACGTCTATTTGGACAAAGAAAAGCTTCTTTCGATCAATCTTATCTCATCACAAGCCTTTGCAACGTACGCGGTCGTATCTGGCACCACTTTAAGCATCTAGCGCGAATGCAAACATTTTACAAAAAGATACCGAAGTCGTGAGTAACAACTATAGATCCAAGCAGACCAAGCTCCCACGCAGACCAAGCTCCCACGCAGACCAAGCTCCCACGCAGACCAAGCTCCCACGCAGACCAAGCTCCCACGCAGACCAAGCTCCCACGCAGACCAAGCTCCCTAAAAAAGAGCGCATGAGTTGGTAGTATAAATATCCGCTTCGAAACTAAGCAGCAATAAGTACAATGTTCCCACACCAGGACTCGAACCCGGGTCTGCTGGGTGAGAGCCAGCTATCCTAACTGCCTAGACTATATGGGAAGGCTGACAGGGAAAAACTTTTAGATTTATATAAACACGTACAACCATCGCACACACGCAACGTCTATTTGGACAAAGAAAAGCTTCTTTCGATCAATCTTATCTCATCAAAAGCACTTGCAACGTATGCGCTCGTATCTGGCACCACTTTAAGCATCTAGCGCGAATGCAAACATTTTACAAAAAGATACCGAAGTCGTGAGTAACAACTATAGATCCAAGCAGACCAAGCTCCCACGCAGACCAAGCTCCCACGCAGACCAAGAGCGCATGAGTTGGTAGTATAAATATCCGCTTCGAAACTAAGCAGCAATAAGTACAATGTTCCCACACCGGGACTCGAACCCGGGTCTGCTGGGTGAGAGCCAGCTATCCTAACCGCCTAGACTATATGGGAAGGCTGACAGGAAAAAACTTTTAGATTTATATAAACACGTACAACCATCGCACACACGCAACGTCTATTTGGACAAAGAAAAGCTTCTTTCGATCAATCTTATCTCATCACAAGCCTTTGCAACGTACGCGGTCGTATCTGGCACCTCTTTAAGCATCTAGCGCGAATGCAAACATTTTACAAAAAGATACCGAAGTCGTGAGTAACAACTATAGATCCAAGCAGACCAAGCTCCCACGCAGACCAAGCTCCCACGCAGACCAAGCTCCCACGCAGACCAAGCTCCCACGCAGACCAAGCTCCCTAAAAAAGAGCGCATGAGTTGGTAGTATAAATATCCGCTTCGAAACTAAGCAGCAATAAGTTCAATGTTCCCACACCGGGACTCGAACCCGTGTCTGCTGGGTGAGAGCCAGCTATCCTAACCGCCTAGACTATATGGGAAGGCTGACAGATAAAAAGTTTTAGATTTATATAAACACGTACAACCATTTTCGGAAAAGGTTGGGTGACGCCGTCCTTCCAAGCGCGGGGCTAAATGCTCGCGCGCTTCGGGCAGGTGCTCTCGGGCATCTGCAGGTCTCTAACGGGTCTCACCCTCGACGCGACGGTCTCCAGCACCAGGGCACCACCTGGGCTCTTACCAAGTCAGAGCTACACAAAACTATGGAAGACCCTCACGGCCTCGGTGCTGGCTGCACTGCCCGCCGAACGAGACTCGACGTATGCGGACACCACTCTATGTCGTGGACTAGACATAGAGCCTAGCACGTGCATAACTTGGCAACGCGATAACGTAATACAATAAAATACAATACGTACAACCATTGCATACACGCAACGTCTATTGGGACAAAGAAAAGCTTCTTTCGTTCAATCTTATCTCATCACAAGCACTTGCAACGTATGCGCTCGAATCTGGCACCTCGTTAAGCATCTAGTGCGAATGCAAACATTTTACAAAAAGATACCGAGGTCGTGAGTAACAACTATAGATCCACGCAGACCAAGCTCCCACGCAGACCAAGCTCCCAAAAAAAGAGCGCATGAGTTGGTAGTATAAATATCCGCTTCGAAACTAAGCAGCAATAAGTACAATGTTCCCACACCGGGACTCGAACCCGGGTCTGCTGGGTGAGAGCCAGCTATCCTAACCGCCTAGAATATATAAGAAGGCTGACAGGAAAAAACTTTTAGATTTATATAAACACGTACAACCATCGCACACACGCAACGTCTATTTGGACAAAGAAAAGCTTCTTTCGATCAATCTTATCTCATCACAAGCCTTTGCAACGTACGCGGTCGTATCTGGCACCACTTTAAGCATCTAGCGCGAATGCAAACATTTTACAAAAAGATACCGAAGTCGTGAGTAACAACTATAGATCCAAGCAGACCAAGCTCCCACGCAGACCAAGCTCCCACGCAGACCAAGCTCCCTAAAAAAGAGCGCATGAGTTGGTAGTATAAATATCCGCTTCGAAACTAAGCAGCAATAAGTACAATGTTCCCACACCGGGACTCGAACCCGGGTCTGCTGGGTGAGAGCCAGCTATCCTAACCGCCTAGACTATATGGGAAGGCTGACAGGAAAAAACTTTTAGATTTATATAAACACGTACAATCATCGCACACACGCAACGTCTATTTGGACAAAGAAAAGCTTCTTTCGATCAATCTTGTCTCATCACAAGCCTTTGCAACGTACGCGGTCGTATCTGGCACCTCTTTAAGCATCTAGTGCGAATGCAAACATTTTACAAAAAGATACCGAGGTCGTGAGTAACAACTATAGATCCACGCAGACCAAGCTCCCACGCAGACCAAGCTCCCAAAAAAGAGAGCATGAGTTGGTAGTTTAAATATCCGCTTCGAAACTAAGCAGCAATAAGTACAATGTTCCCACACCGGGACTCGAACCCGGGTCTGCTGGGTGAGAGCCAGCTATCCTAACCGCCTAGACTATATGGGAAGGCTGACAGGAAAAAACTTTTAGATTTATATAAAAACACGTACAACCATCGCCACACGCAACGTCTATTTGGACAAAAAAAAGCTTCTTTCGATCAATCTTATCTCATCACAAGCCTTTGCAACGTACGCGGTCGTATCTGGCACCTCTTTAAGCATCTAGTGCGAATGCAAACATTTTTACAAAAAGATACCGAAGTCGTGAGTAACAACTATAGATCCAAGCAGACCAAGTTCCCACGCAGACCAAGCTCCCTAAAAAAGAGCGCATGAGTTGGTAGTATAAATATCCGCTTCGAAACTAAGCAGCAATAAGTTCAATGTTCCCACACCGGGACTCGAACCCGGGTCTGCTGGGTGAGAGCCAGCTATCCTAACCGCCTAGACTATATGGGAAGGCTGACAGATAAAAAGTTTTAGATTTGTATAAACACGTACAACCATTTTTGGAAAAGGTTGGGGTGACGCCTTCCTTCCAAGCGCGGGGGCTAAATGCTCGCGCGCTTCGGGCAGGTGCTCTCGGGCATCTGCAGGTCTCTAACGGGTCTCACCCTCGACGCGACGGTCTCCAGCACCAGGGCGCCACCTGGGCTCTTACCAAGTCAGAAATACACAAAACTATGGAAGACCCTCACGGCCTCGGTGCTGGCTGCACTGCCCGCGAACGAGACTCGACGTATGCGGACACCACTCTATGTCGTGGACTAGACATAGAGCCTAGCACGTGCATAACTTGGCATCGCGATAACGTAATACAATACAATACAATACGTACAACCATTGCATACACGCAACGTCTATTGGGACAAAGAAAAGCTTCTTTCGTTCAATCTTATCTCATCACAAGCACTTGCAACGTATGCGCTCGAATCTGGCACCTCGTTAAGCATCTAGTGCGAATGCAAACATTTTACAAAAAGATACCGAGGTCGTGAGTAACAACTATAGATCCACGCAGACCAAGCTCCCACGCAGACCGAGCTCCCTAAAAAAGAGCGCATGAGTTGGTAGTATAAATATCCGCTTCGAAACTAAGCAGCAATAAGTACAATGTTCCCACACCGGGACTCGAACCCGGGTCTGCTGGGTGAGAGCCAGCTATCCTAACCGCCTAGAATATATAAGAAGGCTGACAGGAAAAAAACTTTTAGATTTATATAAACACGTACAACCATCGCACACACGCAACGTCTATTTGGACAAAGAAAAGCTTCTTTCGATCAATCTTATCTCATCACAAGCCTTTGCAACGTACGCGGTCGTATCTGGCACCACTTTAAGCATCTAGCGCGAATGCAAACATTTTACAAAAAGATACCGAAGTCGTGAGTAACAACTATAGATCCAAGCAGACCAAGCTCCCACGCAGACCAAGCTCCCACGCAGACCAAGCTCCCTAAAAAAGAGCGCATGAGTTGGTAGTATAAATATCCGCTTCGAAACTAAGCAGCAATAAGTACAATGTTCCCACACCGGGACTCGAACCCGGGTCTGCTGGGTGAGAGCCAGCTATCCTAACCGCCTAGACTATATGGGAAGGCTGACAGGAAAAAACTTTTAGATTTATATAAACACGTACAATCATCGCACACACGCAACGTCTATTTGGACAAAGAAAAGCTTCTTTCGATCAATCTTGTCTCATCACAAGCCTTTGCAACGTACGCGGTCGTATCTGGCACCTCTTTAAGCATCTAGTGCGAATGCAAACATTTTACAAAAAGATACCGAGGTCGTGAGTAACAACTATAGATCCACGCAGACCAAGCTCCCACGCAGACCAAGCTCCCAAAAAAAGAGAGCATGAGTTGGTAGTTTAAATATCCGCTTCGAAACTAAGCAGCAATAAGTACAATGTTCCCACACCGGGACTCGAACCCGGGTCTGCTGGGTGAGAGCCAGCTATCCTAACCGCCTAGACTATATGGGAAGGCTGACAGGAAAAAACTTTTAGATTTATATAAACACGTACAACCATCGCCCACACGCAACGTCTATTTGGACAAAAAAAAGCTTCTTTCGATCAATCTTATCTCATCACAAGCCTTTGCAACGTACGCGGTCGTATCTGGCACCTCTTTAAGCATCTAGCGCGAATGCAAACATTTTACAAAAAGATACCGAGGTCGTGAGTAACAACTATAGATCCAAGCAGACCAAGTTCCCACGCAGACCAAGCTCCCTAAAAAAGAGCGCATGAGTTGGTAGTATAAATATCCGCTTCGAAACTAAGCAGCAATAAGTTCAATGTTCCCACACCGGGACTCGAACCCGGGTCTGCTGGGTGAGAGCCAGCTATCCTAACCGCCTAGACTATATGGGAAGGCTGACAGATAAAAAGTTTTAGATTTGTATAAACACGTACAACCATTTTCGGAAAAGGTTGGGGTGACGCCCTCTGCGCCAAGCGCGGGGGCTAAATGCTCGCGCGCTTCGGGCAGGTGCTCTCGGGCATCTGCAGGTCTCTAACGGGTCTCACCCTCGACGCGACGGTCTCCAGCACCAGGGCGCCACTTGGGCTCTTACCAAGTCAGAACTACACAAAACTATGGAAGACCCTCACGGCCTCGGTGCTGGCTGCACTGCCCGCCGAACGAGACTCGACGTATGCGGACACCACTCTATGTCGTGGACTAGACATAGAGCCTAGCACGTGCATAACTTGGCAACGCGATAACGTAATACAATACAATACAATACGTACAACCATTGCATACACGCAACGTCTATTGGGACAAAGAAAAGCTTCTTTCGTTCAATCTTATCTCATCCCAAGCACTTGCAACGTATGCGCTCGTATCTGGCACCTCTTTAAGCATCTAGTGCGAATGCAAACATTTTACAAAAAGATACCGAGGTCGTAAGTAACAACTATAGATCCAAGCAGACCAAGCTCCCACGCAGACCAAGCTCCCACGCAGAGCGCATGAGTTGGTAGTATAAATATCCGCTTCGAAACTAAGCAGCAATAAGTACAATGTTCCCACACCGGGACTCGAACCCGGGTCTGCTGGGTGAGAGCCAGCTATCCTAACCGCCTAGACTATATGGGAAGGCTGACAGGAAAAAACTTTTAGATTTATATAAACACGTACAACCATCGCACACACGCAACGTCTATTTGGACAAAAAAAAGCTTCTTTCGATCAATCTTATCTCATCACAAGCCTTTGCAACGTACGCGGTCGTATCTGGCACCTCTTTAAGCATCTAGTGCGAATGCAAACATTTTACAAAAAGATACCGAAGTCGTGAGTAACAACTATAGATCCAAGCAGACCAAGTCCCACGCAGACCAAGCTCCCTAAAAAAGAGCGCATGAGTTGGTAGTATAAATATCCGCTTCGAAACTAAGCAACAATAAGTTCAATGTTCCCACACCGGGACTCGAACCCGGGTCTGCTGGGTGAGAGCCAGCTATCCTCACCGCCTAGACTATATGGGAAGGCTGACAGATAAAAAGTTTTGGATTTATATAAACACGTACAACCATTTTCGGAAAAGGTTGGGGTGACGCCCTCCTTCCAAGCGCGGGGGCTAAATGCTCGCGCGCTTCGGGCAGGTGCTCTCGGGCATCTGCATGTCTCTAACGGGTCTCACCCTCGACGCGACGGTCTCCAGCACCAGGGCACCACCTGGGCTCTTACCAAGTCAGAACTACACAAAACTATGGAAGACCCTCACGCCTCGGTGCTGGCTGCACTGCCCGCCGAACGAGACTAGACGTATGCGGACACCACTCTATGTCGTGGACTAGACATAGAGCCTAGCACGTGCATAACTTGGCAACGCGATAACGTAATACAATACAATACAATACGTACAACCATTGCATACACGCAACGTCTATTGGGACAAAGAAAAGCTTCTTTCGATCAATCTTATCTCATCACAAGCCTTTGCAACGTATGCGCTCGTATCTGGCACCTCTTTAAGCATCTAGTGCAAATGCAAACATTTTACAAAAAGATACCGAGGTCGTGAGTAACAACTATAGATCCACGCAGACCAAGCTCCCACGCAGACCGAGCTCCCTAAAAAAGAGCGCATGAGTTGGTAGTATAAATATCCGCTTCGAAACTAAGCAGCAATAAGTACAATGTTCCCACACCGGGACTCGAACCCGGGTCTGCTGGGTGAGAGCCAGCTATCCTAACCGCCTAGACTATATGGGAAGGCTGACAGGAAAAAACTTTTAGATTTATATAAACACGTACAATCATCGCACACACGCAACGTCTATTTGGACAAAGAAAAGCTTCTTTCGATCAATCTTGTCTCATCACAAGCCTTTGCAACGTACGCGGTCGTATCTGGCACCTCTTTAAGCATCTAGTGCGAATGCAAACATTTTACGTGAGTAACAACTATAGATACCGCAGACCAAGCTCCCACGCAGACCAAGCTCCCAAAAAAAGAGCGCATGAGTTGGTAGTTAAATATCCGCTTCGAAACTAAGCAGCAATAAGTACAATGTTCCCACACCGGGACTCGAACCCGGGTCTGCTGGGTGAGAGCCAGCTATCCTAACCGCCTAGACTATATGGGAAGGCTGACAGGAAAAAACTTTTAGATTTATATAACACGTAAACCATCACACACGCAACGTCTATTTGGACAAAAAAAGCTTCTTTCGATCAATCTTATCTCATCACAAGCCTTTGCAACGTACGCGTCGTATCTGGCACCTCTTTAAGCATCTAGTGCGAATGCAAACATTTTACAAAAAGATACCGAGTGTGAGTAACAACTATAGATCCACGCAGACCAAGCTCCCACGCAGACCAAGCTCCCTAAAAAAGAGCGCATGAGTTGGTAGTATAAATATCCGCTTCGAAACTAAGCAGCAATAAGTACAATGTTCCCACACCGGGACTCGAACCCGGGTCTGCTGGGTGAGAGCCAGCTATCCTAACCGCCTAGACTATATGGGAAGGCTGACAGATAAAAAGTTTTAGATTTGTATAAACACGTACAACCATTTTCGGAAAAGGTTGGGGTGACGCCCTCCTTCAAGCGCGGGGGCTAAATGCTCGCGCGCTTCGGGCAGGTGCTCTCGGGCATCTGCAGGTCTCTAACGGTCTCACCCTCGACGCGACGGTCTCCAGCACCAGGGCGCCACCTGGGCTCTTACCAAGTCAGAACTACACAAAACTATGGAAGACCCTCACGGCCTCGGTGCTGGCTGCACTGCCCGCCGAACGAGACTCGACGTATGCGGACACCACTCTATGTCGTGGACTAGACATAGAGCCTAGCACGTGCATAACTTGGCAACGCGATAACGTAATACAAACAATACATACGTACAACCATTGCATACACGCAACGTCTATTGGGACAAAGAAAAGCTTCTTTCGTTCAATCTTATCTCATCCAAGCACTTGCAACGTATGCGCTCGTATCTGGCACTCTTTAAGCATCTAGTGCGAATGCAAACATTTTACAAAAAGATACCGAGGTCGTAAGTAACACTATAGATCCAAGCAGACAAGCTCCCACGCAGCAAGCTCCACGCAGACCAAGCTCCCAAAAAAGAGCGCATGAGTTGGTAGTATAAATATCCGCTTCGAAACTAAGCAGCAATAAGTACAATGTTCCCACACCGGGACTCGAACCCGGGTCTGCTGGGTGAGAGCCAGCTATCCTAACCGCCTAGACTATATGGGAAGGCTGACAGGGAAAAATTTTAGATTTATATAAACACGTACAACCATCGCACACACGCAACGTCTATTTGGACAAAAAAAAGCTTCTTTCGATCAATCTTATCTCATCACAAGCCTTTGCAACGTACGCGGTCGTATCTGGCACCTCTTTAAGCATCTAGTGCGAATGCAAACATTTTACAAAAAGATACCGAAGTCGTGAGTAACAACTATAGATCCAAGCAGACCAAGTTCCCACGCAGACCAAGCTCCCTAAAAAAGAGCGCATGAGTTGTAGTATAAATATCCGCTTCGAAACTAAGCAGCAATAAGTTCAATGTTCCCACACCGGGACTCGAACCGGGTCTGCTGGTGAGAGCCAGCTATCCTCACCGCCTAGACTATATGGGAAGGCTGACAGATAAAAAGTTTTGGATTTATATAAACACGTACAACCATTTTCGGAAAAGGTTGGGGTGACGCCCTCCTTCCAAGCGCGGGGGCTAATGCTCGCGCGCTTCGGGCAGGTGCTCTCGGGCATTGCAGGTCTCTAACGGGTCTCACCCTCGACGCGACGGTCTCCAGCAACCAGGGCACCACCTGGGCTCTTACCAAGTCAGAACTACACAAATATGGAAGACCCTCACGGCTCGGTGCTGGCTGCACTGCCCGCGCCGAACGAGACTAGACGTATGCGGACACCACTCTATGTCGTGGAATAGCATAGAGCCTAGCACGTGCAATAACTTGGCAACGCGATAACGTAATACAATACAATACAATACGTAAACCATTGCATACACGCAACGTCTATTGGGACAAAGAAAGCTTCTTTCGATCATCTTATCTCATCACAAGCACTTGCAACGTATGCGCTCGTATCTGGCACCTCTTTAAGCATCTAGTGCAAATGCAAACATTTCACATCACAAGCACTTGCAACGTATGCGCTCGTATCTGTGCACCTCTTTAAACATCTAGTGCGAATGCAAACATTTTACAAAAAGATACCGAGGTCGTGAGTAACAACTATAGATCCACGCAGACCAAGCTCCACGCAGACCAAGCTCCCACGCAGACAAGCTCCCACGCAGACCAGCTCCCAAAAAAAGAGCGCATGAGTTTTGTAGTATAAATATCCGCTTCGAAACTAAGCAGCAACAAGTACAATGTTCCCACACCGGGACTCGAACCCGGGTCTGCTGGGTGAGAGCCAGCTATCCTAACCCCTAGACTATATGGAAGGCTGACAGGAAAAAACTTTTAGATTCATATAAAACACGTACAACCATCGCACACACGCAACGTCTATTGGACAAAGAAAAGCTTCTTTCGATCAATCTTATCTCATCACAAGCCTTTGCAACGTACGCGGTCGTATCTGGCACCTCTTTAAGCATCTAGTGCGAATGCAAACATTTTACAAAAAGATACCGAAGTCGTGAGTAACAACTATAGATCCAAGCAGACCAAGTTCCCACGCAGACCAAGCTCCCTAAAAAAGAGCGCATGAGTTGTAGTATAAATATCCGCTTCGAAATTAAGCAGCAATAAGCTTCAATGTTCCCACACCGGGACTCGAACCCGGGTCTGCTGGGTGAGAGCCAGCTATCCTAACCGCCTAGACTATATGGGAAGGCTGACAGGAAAAAAGTTTTTAGATTTATATAAACACGTACAACCATCGCACACACGCAACGTCTATTTGGACAAAGAAAAGCTTCTTTCGATCAATCTTGTCTCATCACAAGCCTTTGCAAACGTACGCGGTCGTATCTGGCACCTCTTCAAGCATCTAGTGCGAATGCAAACATTTTACAAAAGATACCGAGGTCGTGAGTAACAACTATAGATCCACGCAGACCAAGCTCCCACGCAGACCAAGCTCCCACGCAGACCAAGCTCCCAAAAAAAGAGCGCATGAGTTTGGTAGTATAAATATCCGCTTCGAAACTAAGCAGCAATAAGTACAATGTTCCCACACCGGGACTCGAACCCGGGTCTGCTGGGTTGAGAGCCAGCTATCCTAACCGCCTAGACTATATGGGAAGGCTGACAGGAAAAACTTTTAGATTTATATAAACACGTACAACCATCGCACACACGCAACGTCTATTTGGACAAAGAAAGCTTCTTTCGATCAATCTTATCTCATCACAGCCTTTGCAACGTACGCGGTCGTATCTGGCACCTCTTAAGCATCTAGTGCGAATGCAAACATTTTACAAAAAGATATCGAAGTCGTGAGTAACAACTATAGATCCAAGCAGACCAAGTTCCCACGCAGACCAAGCTCCCTAAAAAAGAGCGCATGAGTTGGTAGTATATAATATCCGCTTCGAAACTAAGCCAGCAATAAGTTCAATGTTCCCACACCGGGACTCGAACCCGGGTCTGCTGGGTGAGAGCCAGCTATCCTAACCGCCTAGGCTTATGGGAAGGCTGACAGATAAAAAGTTTTAGATTTGTTATAAACACGTACAACCATTTCGAAAAAGGTTGGGTGACGCCCTCCTTTCCAAGCGCGGGGCTAAATGCTCGCGCGCTTCGGGCAGGTGCTCTCGGGCATCTGCAGCGTCTCTAACGGGTCTCACCCTCGACGCGACGGTCTCCAGCACCAGGGCACCACCTGGGCTCTTACCAAGTCAGAACTACACAAAACTATGGAAAGACCCTCACGGCCTCGGTGCTGGCTGCACTGCCCGCCGAACGAGACTCGACGTATGCGGACACCACTCTATGTCGTGGACTAGACATAGAGCCTAGCACGTGCATAACTTGGCAACGCGATAACGTAATACAATACAATACAATACGTACAACCATTGCATACACGCAACGTCTATTGGGACAAAGAAAAGCTTCTTTCGTTCAATCTTATCTCATCACAAGCACTTGCAACGTATGCGCTCGTATCTGGCACTCTTTAAGCATCTAGTGCGAATGCAAACATTTTACAAAAAGATACCGAGGTCGTGAGTAACAACTATAGATCCACGCAGACCAAGCTCCCACGCAGACCAAGCTCCCGAAAAAAGAGCGCATGAGTTGGTAGTATAAAATATCCGCTTCGAAACTAAGCAGCAATAAGTAACAATGTTTCCCACACCGGGACTCGAAACCCGGGTCTGCTGGGTGAGAGCCAGCTATCCTAACCGCCTAGACTATATGGGAAGGCTGACAGGAAAAAAACTTTTAGATTTATATAAACACGTACAACCATCGCAACACACGCAACGTCTATTTGGACAAAGAAAAGCTTCTTTCGATCAATCTTATCTCATCACAAGTCTTTGCAACGTACGCGGTCGTATCTGGCACCTCTTTAAGCATCTAGTGCGAATGCAAACATTTTACAAAAAGATACCGAAGTCGTGAGTAACAACTATAGATCCAAGCAGACCAAGCTCCCACGCAACCAAGCTCCCACGCAGACCAAGCTCCCAAAAAAAAAGAGCGCATGATGGTGTATAATAATATCCGCTTCGAAACTAAGCAGCAATAAGTACAATGTTCCCAACACCGGGACTCGAACCCGGGGTCTGCTGGCGTGAGAGCCAGCTATCCTAACCGCCTAGACTATATGGGAAGGCTGACAGGAAAAAACTTTTAGATTTATATAAACACGTACAACCATCGCACACACGCAACGTCTATTTGGACAAAGAAAAGCTTCTTTCGATCAATCTTGTCTCATCACAAGATTTGCAACGTACGCGGTCGTATCTGGCACCTCTTCAAGCATCTAGTGCGAATGCAAAACATTTTAACAAAAAGATACCGAGGTCGTGAGTAACAAACTATAGATCCACGCAGACCAAGCTCCCACGCAGACCAAGCTCCACGCAGCAAGCTCCCAAAAAAAGAGCGCATGAGTTGGGTAGTATAAAATATCCGCTTCGAAACTAAGCAGCAATAAGTACAATGTTCCCACACCGGGACTCGAACCCGGGTCTGCTGGGTGAGAGCCAGCTATTCTAACCGCCTAGACTATATGGGAAGGCTGACAGGAAAAAACTTTTAGATTTATATAAACACGTACAACCATCGCAACACACGCACACGTCTATATTGGACAAAGAAAAGCTTTCTTTCGATCAATCTTATCTCATTCACAAGCTTGCAACGTACGCCCGGTCGTATCTGGCACCACTTTAAGCATCTAGCGCGAATGCAACATTTTACACAAAAGATACCGAAGTCGTGAGTAACAACTATAGATCCAAGCAGACCAAGTTCCCACGCAGACCAAGCTCCCTAAGAAAAAGAGCGCATGAGTTGGTAGTATAAATATCCGCTCGAAACTAAGCAGCAATAAGTTCAATGTTCCCACAACCGGGACTCGAACCCGGGTCTGCTGGGTGAGAGCCAGCTATCCTAACCGCCTAGGCTATATGGGAAGGCTGACAGATAAAAAAGTTTTTTATTTGTATAAACACGTACAAACCATTTTCAGAAAAGGTTGGGGTGACGCCCTCCTTCCAAACGCGGGGCCTAAATTGCTCGCGCGCTTCGGGCAAGGTGCTCTTCGGGGATCTGCAGGTCTCTAACGGGTCTCACTCTCGACGCGACGGTCTCCAGCACCAGGGCGCCACCTGGGCTCTTACCAAGTCAGAGCTACACAAAACTATGGAAGACCCTCACGGCTCTGGTGCTGGCTGCACTGCCCGCCGAACGAGACTTCGACGTATGCGGACACCACTCTATGTCGTGGACTAGACATAGAGCCTAGCACGTGCATAACTTGGCAACGCGATTAACGTAATACAATACAATACAATACGTACAACCATTGCATACACGCAACGTCTATTGGACAAAGAAAAAAGCTTTTCTTTCGTTCAATCTTATCTCATCACGAATGCACTTGCAACGTATGCGGTCGTATCTGCGCACCTCTTTAAGCATCTAGTGCGAATGCAAACATTTTACAAAAAGATACCGAGGTCGTGGAGTAACAACTATAGATCCACGCAGACAAGCTCACCACGCAGACCAAGCTCCCAAAAAAAGAGCGCATAAGTTGGTAGTATAAATATCCGCTTCGAAACTAAGCAGCAATAAGTACAATGTTCCCACACCGGGACTCGAACCCGGGTCTGCTGGGTGAGAGCCAGCTATCCTAACCGCCTAGACTATATGGGAAGGCTGACAGGAAAAAACTTTAGATTTATATAAACACGTGCAACCATCGCACACACGCAACGTCTATTTGGACAAAGAAAAGCTTCTTTCGATCAGTCTTATCTCATAACAAACCCTTTGCAACGTACGCGGGTGCGTATCTGGCACCTCTTTAAGCATCTAGTGCGAATGCAAACATTTTACAAAAAGATACCGAATAACAACTATAGATCCAAGCAGACCAAGTTCCCACGCAGACCAAGCTCCCTAAAAAAGAGCGCATGAGTTGGTAGTATAAATATCCGCTTCGAATTTAAGCAGCAATAAGTTTCAATGTTCCCACACCGGACTCGAACCCGGGTCTGCTGGTGTGAGAGCCAGCTATCCTAACCGCCTAGACTATATGGAAGGCTGACAGGAAAAAAGTTTTAGATTATATAAACACGTTACAACCATCGCACACACGCCAACGTCTATTTGGACAAAGAAAAAGCTTCTTTCGATCAATCTTATCTCATCACAAAGCCTTTGCAACGTACGCGGTCGTATCTGGCACCACATTAAGCATTTTAGCGCGAATGCAAACATTTTACAAAAAGATACCGAAGTCGTGAGTAACAACTATAGATCCAAGCAGACCAAGCTCCCACGCAGACCAAGCTCCCACGCAGACCAAGCTCCCACGCAGACCAAGCTCCCACGCAGACCAAGCTCCCACGCAGACCAAGCTCCCAAAAAAGAGCGCATGAATGAGTTGGTAGTATAAATATCCGCTTTCGAAAACTAAGCAGCAATAAGTTCAATGTTCCCACACCGGGACTCGAACCCGGGCTCTGCGGTGAGAGCCAGCTATCCTAACGCCTAGGCTATATGGGAAGGCTGACAGATAAAAAGTTTTTAGATTGTATAAACACGTACAACCATTTTCGGAAATGCGTTGGGGTGACGCCCTCCTTCCAAGCGCGGGAGCTAAATGCTCGCGCGCTTCGGGCAGGTGCTCTCGGGCATCTGCAGGTCTCTTACGGGTCTCACCCTTGACGCGACGATCTCCAGCACCAGGGCGCCACCTGGGCTCTTACCAAGTCAGAACTACACAAAACTATGGAAGACCCTCACGGCCTCGGTGCTGGCTGCACTGCCCGCCGAACGAGACTCGACGTATGCGCGACACCACTCTATGTCGTGGACTAGACATAGAGCCTAGCACGTGCATAACTTGGCAACGCGATAACGTAATACAATACAATACAATACGTACAACCATTGCATACACGCAACGTCTATTGGGACAAAGAAAAGCTTCTTTCGTTCAATCTTATCTCATCACAAGCACTTGCAACGTATGCGCTCGTATCTGGCACCTCTTTTAAGCATTCTAGCTTGCGAATGCAAACATTTACAAAAAGATACCGAGCGTGGAGTAACAACTATAGATCCACGCAGACCAAGCTCTCACGCAGACCAAGCTCCCAAAAAAAGAGCGCATGAGTGGTAGTATAAATATCCGCTTCGAACTAAGCAGCAATAAGTACAATGTTCCCACACCGGGACTTGAACCGGCGTCTGCTGGGTGAGAGCCAGCTATCCTAACCGCCTAGACTATATGGGAAGGCTGACAGGAAAAAACTTTTAGATTTATATAAACACGTACAACCATCGCACACACGCAACGTCTATTTGGACAAAGAAAAGCTTCTTTCGATCAATCTTATCTCATCACAA